>LR812536.1:31085432-31200432 GCA_903798195.1 Danio kyathit | reverse complement strand
CTCTCTTCATCTGAATCTGTCGCTCATGCACAAAAACAAATAGCTGAGCGATAAAACAGACAATACACTTTGCATTATGACTCCAGGGATTTGTACAGCCTCTAGGAAACAACATCTCAACACGACTCTATTTGCATGATTCTATTTGCAATGCCAGCTCATTTGTTTTCTGACGTTAGCCTGATAAACTGACTGCCATCGAGGTACAGCATTTGAATGGTAAACAGTAAATGCTGACGTCTGCATTCAAAAAATTCTTCCCAAAATAGCCAAGTGTTATTCTTAAATGGTTACAGAAGCATGTCAGAAGCAACAGAAAAAAAAGGCATTCTGGTCGGACGACATTCTGCCGTTTTGGGATGACTAGACTAGCAGGAGGAACTCGAACACATTCCAGCTTAATAGACACATTCACCCAACAATGAACATTTACACTTATTTTACTCATCATAGAATACAATAGAATAGAATGCCAGCGGCGCGGTGGTGCTGTGGGTAGCGCTGTCGTCTCACAGCAAAAAGGTTGCTTGTTCGAGCCTCGGCTGGGTCAGTTGGCATTTCTGTGTGGAGTTTGCATGTTTTCCCAGTGTTCGTGTGGGTTTCCTCCAGGGTGCTCCAGTTTCCCCCACAGTCCAAAGACATGTGGTACAGGTGAATTGGGTAAGCTAAAATTGTCCGTAGTGTATGAGTGTGAATGAGTGTGTATGGATGTTTCCCAGTGATGGGTTGCAGCTGGAAGGGCATCCGCTGTGTAAAACATATGCTGGATAAGTTGGCGGTTCATTCTGCTGTGGCGACCCCTGATTAATAAAGGGACTAAGCTGAAAAGAAAATGAATGTTTGAACATGCTTATTTCACACGGTCGCCATTTTAAAGAACGAAAGAGGGAAGAAACCCGAAAGTATAGAATCAGCACTGTAAACATTGCAACAACATGCTGTGGACTACAATCTTCAAAATGCCGAAATGGTGTAAACATACCTTTAATATCATTCAGTTAGGTTTAATTTAAACAATAAAAAGCATATTAGGCATCAAACTAAATCACAATCTCTTTAAGAGTAATACGCTTAAGTGTCCTCCTAGGCTTCAGTTCATGGCAGGATGTAAACAATGTGAGGACGCTTCTCTGCTTCAGCTTATGTAACCCAGTGAGTGATAAAACAATGCAATCCTTTGTAGCACATCCTCGTGTTGTCTGTAATAGTGTTGCCCCGGTACTGACATTTTAAAAACGTCCATGTCCCGCAAACATTTAAGTGCCACTGAGCTTGTTCTTAAACAGCGCTGATTTGCCATAGTATTTATCAGTGCTAAACAGAAATGTCTGTTATTGGCCGTGAAGGTCATCAGTTCACCGCTCTTCGCAGATTGCAAACACATACACGGACGCTGGAGCGATTTAAAGCCATGAAGATCAGTCGATTCATCAAGCGGATCGCTCGTCTGTTTGCACTCGGTAAACATCAGTGAAGTGTGGTGAACTGATGACCTTCATGGCCAATCATAGTCATTTCTGTTGAGCACGTGAACACAATGGCAAATCAGCGCCGCTGTTTAAGAACGCCATCAACAGTGCCTTAAATGTTAACAGGAAATGGACATTTTTTAAATTTCAGTTCTGAAATTTTGTATCGTGACAAGTCTAATATAGTGAAAGAATCAGTTCATTAACTTGAGATTGATAAATGACATCTAAAACATTTGGGAAAGCAAACGTTTGCAATATCGCTTTTTATTAACACTATTCATTCACAATGGACCTTTGGGTCACTCGAAAGGTGGTGAAAGTAAAATTAGTGTCACTTTCTATATATAAAGTAATATATATAAAGCATATATAAAGCCAGGTACACAACATTCCCGTGTGACTTAAGTGATACTTCCGGGTTTCTTCCCACTGCAGCCTCGATTTTGCTTTTAAAATGGCGGCCGCATGAAATCAGTCAATTGAATGCCTTTTATTGTCACTGTACATGTATACAATGTACATTATATACATGTGCGATGCGATTAAGTGATGCTAAAAAACCCTGGATGTTGTTCTCCGATATCTATACTGAGGTCCTGACATGTGTAGGATACGTTCACATATCCAGTTGTGCACAGACAAAACAAACGTACAAAACAAAAAAAGGGCACTGAAAAGGAGAGCCTTGAGCCACTGTGACTAGCCATCGTGCCGCTATTTTCTAAAATATAGGCATCGAAGATATAGGCAACTTTATTTCTTTAGTAGAACATTTAAGAGGATTTTTAGCTGAATCTGTAGTCCTTGGTGTTTGTAATAGGCAAATGATAAAATGCAAAACATTACAGGGTTCAACACTAAGGATTTTATTTTTTCTACAGCCCCGCATTTGTGGCTATTTCCTAGATAGACACAGATTTAAAAATTGTGTCAAAAATAAATTGAGGACGCATCAATGCAGACTTGAGCGCAAAACTTGTTCGAGAAGTGCCAGAACTCATTAATATTAAAGTTCAGAGATATAACTTATTTGTCTCAGGGGCTTCCCTAAATAAAATGGTGAAAGTAAAGATTACCTTGAACATCTTAATAAAGGCATAAACATATTAAGGGTCTTTATTTGCTCAAATTCAGATTAAAATTAGTTTTATTTATATTGTGCAATGTATATTTATAAGGTCTTTATCCACGTTATATATATTGAAAAGAGGAAAAACAATAAATGGTTGTATGAATTCTGTAATGTTTAAATAATTTTCCATTAAAAACGTGTGACGGTCATGTGACCATCAGGAAGAACGCAGCATCTCATTTTTAACAGGACGCGTTCTCTGTTCTTGCGGTCTCCCGAGTTCGTTCTTGTGAGGTAACTTGGCAAGACCAGTCTCCACAAGAACGCGAGTCCGTTCTTTGCATTCTTGGATTTGAAAAACAGCCATAGCCATAGACAGTGGTTAGTACTGTCACCTCACAGCAAGAGGGTTGCCGGTTTAAGTCTCAGCTAGGCCAGTTGGCATTTCTGTGTGGAGTTTGCATGTTCTCTCTGTGTTGGCATGGTTTCCTCCAGGTGCTTTCACCCCCCCCACACACACACACTCCCACTCCAAAGGCATGTGCTATAGGTGAATTGAATAAACTAAATTGTCCGTAGTGTATGAGTGTGTGTGTGTGTATGTGTGTGCGTGTGTGAATAAGTGTGTGTGTGTGTGTGTGTGTGTGTGTGTGTGTGTGTGTGTGTGTGTGTGTGTGTGTGTGTGTGTGTGTGTGTGTGTGAATGAGTGTGAATGAGTGTGAATGAGTGTGTATGGGTCTTCCCCACTACTGGGTTGTGGCTGGAAGGACATCCGCTGCGTAAAACATATGCTGAAATAGTTGGCGGTTCATTCCACTGTGGCGACCTCTGAAATAGAGACTAAGTCAAAGGAAAAAGAATGAATCTAAAAATAAAATATTTAAAAAATGTTAATAAATGTAAAATGAGCAAAATTCAAAGTGCTATGCGAACTAAAATAGCAGTATGGAAAATGTGCAGGTATTTTATTGCAAAACAAAAGGTGTCTGACTTGCCAAACTGATGGCAAACTGTGCAAAGCATCACTTCCATTTTTCCGTTGTGTTGTACCCACGTACTGTAAATGTCTGCTTCAAGACGTTAGAAACAGATGTTTTCTTTTAGCCTCATAATTTGACATTGCTGTCATGTTGCCTTCTCTTCTCTGTACTGATTGTTACCAGGTTACGGAAAAAATAACTTGCTAACAACAGCCAATCAGATAAGAAGAATCGAAAATCAATATGGTGTTTACAACTTTACAAAGAAATAGTCGTTGGCAAATTAAACTTTAGTGACAAGGCAGCGCTGGCCTAATCTGGCCAGTAACGATCCTCTCTACTGTCTCAAGCATATCTCACACTGACCCTGGGCCATTGGTCAGTCCCTATTGTTGAGCCCAGCACTATAAAGTTATATAATGTAAAACTACCAGAGATTTCCTTACTTTGCTGGAGAAATGAAATGAAAATGTCTATATTGCCATTGGAAAACTCGTAACGCTAACTTGGGCCCGCAAAGCACGTCTTAGCCACATAGCAGCTTTTGGTCTATTTCCCTGTGTACTGCCATCGAGCAGGTTAGCATCAGCTGTTATGCTTTTTAGAGTTGTCTTCAACTGGCTATGAAACTTTTTGAGCTTAAAAATAAACACATTCAAACAAGTGCAAATCAATCCCTGTGGCAAGAAATTGAACACTGTTTACATGTGTGCATGCTGAGAACTGTTTGCACAGGCTGTGGATTAACGCTAATAATTTTGAAAATAATGTTAAATGTCTTCTACAGGCAGAACATTTCACTTCATTAGACTTTGTTGTATCATTGGGAGAGACACATAGATTTATCTCAAAAATGGGTGACCATTGACTTGCATTATACAAATCACCGCAGATTCTGAAGAAAAAAGTCAATTACATCTGCAATGGCCTGAGGGTGAGTAAATTATACCTGTATTTTTATTTTTAGTTGAACTATCCCTTTAACAAGCTTGATCATTGGTGTAGCAACCACAAACAAAAGAGGTTAACACAACCACAGACAAAACATTTGGTAAATAAGCAGCAAACAGACACCACTAGGGATGTCAATTAAATGCATTAAATTTATAAGCTATTCACCTTATTCTCCGCGTACGAGCGGGCGGGCGCAGCCATTTGAGTCATTTTGGCTCGAGACTTCCGGTCTCATTCACTTCCATTCATTTTTAGATGTTAAAAACAGCCCGTTCTGCTGCTTGATGTTGCAAACTGAGGTTTTCCCATTATATTATTCTATTTTGTCTGTATAATCATGCAATCACTTGTTTGTAGAGCGAGTAGTTTGACCGTTTTCAGCCGTTTATTATTCCTAGTCATTTCTCCCATAGGCAATTGAATCGGAAGTTCTAAAACAATCGCAAAAACGGGCGCACTTCCGCGTTGAAGAATAAGGTCAATAGGGAAACACATACATGTATTAATGCAATTAATCCACATGCACAGCAGGAAAAAAAGAAACACTTTGGGAGTCAATGCATACAGCTTTCACATTCTTCAAAATATATTTTGTGTCCAAAGGATAAAATAAACTCAAGTATGGTTGGGGCAAGTGGAAAGTGAGTAAATGATGACAACACTTTCTTTTTTGGATAAACTGAGGCAGCTTTAACATTTCAGTTTGAGATGAATGAATCTGATAAACAGCATTTCATTCTAAAATATTTACTGTATTTATAGCAAATTCTTTAAAAAATCTTCACAATCTGAGGATTTTGAATTCTTGAGATTCCAGAACCCACCTAAAAGACAAATGACTTCTTTCAGTCAATTACAGCTGAACCTGGGGCCAGGTCTGGGGTAATGCCATTGAAGCAGAACTGTTATTACAGTAACTGTTTACTTTCACTTATGCTAATAAACAGGATTTATATGTTTCAATGTTTTTTTTTTTCTTTTGTGAAAGGAATCCTGATTTTACTCCTTAATAGTGCAACCTGCAAAACTACAAGATTGTAAAGGTGATTTCCACAGAATTAAAATGCCAGTCATTTAACATAGTTACCTTTATTTGTGTGTTTAACTGTAATATTACTGTGATATCAGTAAGGAAGTTTTTGCACCTTATTAAAGGTGACCCATTATGTCCCTTTTTACAAGATGTAAAATAAGTCTCTGATGTTACTAGAGTGCATGTGTTTCAGCTCAAAATACCACACAAATAATTGTTTAATAACTCTTTGAAACTGCCTCTTTTAGGCTTAGATTTTTGTTCAAAATTGTGCTATTTTAATAACTTTAAGTTATTAAAAAAGTTGCTTTAAATTCAGATGAGATGCTCCCAGCTTCTTTTAAAGGTAGGTGGAGCTATGCAGCAGATTCAAAAGTGTAAAGGCAGATGGATACTCTCACTCAGGGCTGTCTATGCTAATCACTAATCACTAATGGGTGGGACTTTCCCCCTCTGATGACATATACAAAGGCAAAATGTCAATCAAAGTGTTTGTTTTTATGTTTTTTTTTAATACTTATAATTCATTCATTCATTCATTCATTTTCTTTTCGGCTTAGTCCCTTTATTAATCAGGGGTTGCCACAGTGGAATGAACCGCCAACTTATCCAGCATATATTTTACACAGTGGATGTCTTTCCAGCTGCAACCCATCACTGGGAAACACGCATACACTCTTATTCACACACATACACTACGGACAATTTAGCCTACCCAATTCACCTAGAGCAGGGGTGTCCAAACTCGGTCCTGGAGGGCCGGTGTCCTGCTGAGTTTAGCTCCAACTTGCTTCAACACACCTGCCAGGAGGTTTCTAGTATATCTAGTAAGAGCTTGATTAGCTGGTTCAGGTGTGTTTGATTAGGGTTGGAGCTAGGGCTGGACGATATGGCAAAAATTTATATCACGATATATTTTTTTATTTCGGTCGATACGATATAATTCCGATATCGATATGGACAATATTAAAAAGAAAGGAAAAACTGCCAAGAATGCACACAATGGATGTCTGTACCTACAAATGTCTGCAAAGTGAATTTGCAAAGTTGATAATACTTCCAGACTCTTATAACTTTTTAAAAAAAATAAAAATAAAAATAAAAAAAAATTTGTTCACTTTTTATTTGTATTTAGCCGTTACAAACAAGAAATGTGAAATAAACTATCAAATAAATAAAGCTCAAAAATTCATAAAAAATATGCAAAATAGTTTTTTAGAAAAATAAGTGTTGTAGTCTAACCAGCAGGACAGCAGTGATGTGTGAACTGAATTTGGTGAGAGTACAGTAATTTACAGTACAGTTATTGAATATTTTTCATAATAAAAATTCATAAAAAATATGCAAAATAGTTTTTTAGAAAAATAAGTGTTGTAGTCTAACCAGCAGGACAGCAGTGACGTGTGATCTGAGTTTGATGGCAGTATAATGAGTTAGAGGGAAGTTATTGACAGCTTTTGTAGTATTGGTTTTTGCGTTTTGCTCTTTGTAGACGGTCCCTAGGGATCGGTCTCTTTGCCGCCTGCGCATAGAGATCAACATAATGCGTCCAGCGCGTAGGAAAGCTCATTTTTACGAAAATAAGGTTGTAGGTGGTTGTATACATTGGGACAGTTGAAAAAAATGTGCTATTTGTGTAGGAACAATGTTTCGGTCATGAGTTATTGATCCGGAAAAGACGAATCTGCGAATCTGTTGCTAACTTTACTGAACTGAACCACTTCTACACCACTGCATTAGTCTTTCCTTTCTTATCAACTATTTCGTCTGCATTACTTGTGGAAGCGTGTTCATTCGCATCTGTATTCAGAGCACTCATTTTGTAGCTAAAACTTTCTGCGGCGCAGCTTAACCAACTGCTGTGCTGAGCGCTGGCAGCGTGTCTGTGTTGTTCGTCATCACGTAAGTGACATCAGATCACGCTCTTTCTGATGGCTGAGCACTGAACGTCATTCAGTGACAAGTGATACATGTATAAGATCTTATATAAATAATAATATATATATTTATATATATGCAAATTTATATCGAAATATCGGAAATGGGTTTAAAAATCATATCATCGTTATTGAAAAAAATTCTATCGCGATATATATTGATATCGAATTATTGTCCAGCCCTAGTTGGAGCTAAACTCTCCAGGACACCGGCCCTCCAGGACCGAGATTGGACACTCCTGACCTAGAGTATAGTGCATGTCTTTGGACTGTGGGGAAAACCGGAGCACCTGGAGGAAGCCCACGTGAACACAGGGAGAACATGGAAACTCCACACAGAAATGCCAGTGGCCAGCGACCTTCTTGCTGTGAGGGGACAGCGCTACCCACTGCGCAACCCATACTTACTATAAAATATATTAATAATTATATTTCATAATTTTTTTACCATTAGAGGCTGGCTATGTTCACACATTGTTCCCGCACAACTGTTTTAAACTTATCTTGACATAAGATATGTTTGTGTCAATCAGAACACCCTAGCAACATTCTAGCAACCACAAAACACCATAGAAACGCTTTAGCAACTACTCAGAAAACACTAGCAATTGCCTAGCAACTTCTGTTTTAAACTTCTTAAACTACTTCAATTATTTACACTCTAAAACTACGTCAAACCTTCAGAATAGGCTTTCTCAAGCCACCATAATGTTTGTCTACAAACTTTACTTTTCTAGTTTCTTTCTTTTGTTGAGCGCAAAACAAGATATTCTGAACAATTTAAAAAAAAAAAAAACAGCTAAAAAATACAATGGAAGTCAATGGCTGATTTTTCCAACATTGCTCAGAATATCTTCCTTTGTGCTCAACAGAAGAAAGACACTCAAATATGTTTGGAACAAGTGGAGGGTGAGTAAATGATGGCAGGTGAACTACCTTCTCTGTAGCAAGGTCATGATTGGAAAGTGCAACAAAACAAGGTACGTCACTGCAATGTAGCAAAACATGGATTACCACGACTGAAAATGTTGTTGCCATCAACACATTTTCATGCATTTCCTAAGCTGTGTAAAATGGGTTTGTTCAATCAACAACAGTGTGTATATAGTATGTGTGTGTATGTGTGAATGGCAGTTTAGCGGTACGTTACAAATCATTACAATAAGGAGACTTCCTAACAAAAGCAGTTTCATCTGAGATACTTTACACAAGAATGCAGATATACTAGATTACTGACATGCAAATGCTGCACCCGGGATAATTTGTTTGGTCAAGTCCAGCATTTAACTAGATAATCCCTTATGGAAGCAGCTGACAGTGTTGACTATAAGCTACTACAGTATATACAATTCATTATGGGGTGATTAGCACCAAGTTTAACCAAGTTTTAATTATTACCAGGGTTCTTACACCTTTTCCAACTTCAAATTCCAGCACTTTTCAAGCACTTTCAAGGTGCATTTTTATGCTTTTCCAGCACCTAACAACTGCGGTAAATTATGTTTATATATGCTGTATGTACTTTTTCACATTTAAATCCATTGTGCTATTTTAAAAAAACACTATAAGGCATTTTAACTTAAATTGTTCAATACTTTGGAGCATAGATTTATTGGGATAGTTCACCCAAAATGGTAAAAAAAAAAAAAAAGTTCAGTTATTGGATGAAGCATTTTTTTAAAGTTTGGTCTCTTTCTACCTAAAGTTGATATCTCAAAAATGAGCTTACAGTCAGACTTTGTTTGGGTGTAGTACCAAACTTTCAAGACCAGTTGCTCATAATATTTAATGTGCATTGCTATTCAAAATTCATGTAACAAATTAAATCCTTATGAGTCTGAGAATAATCTTGCTGCAAATTAATGAACTCTTCCTATGTCTTCAACTGTTTTGAAAGAAAGTCAGTCACCAAATATGGAAACCATAGTTTGTAAGCTTTCATCAATTAATTAATGAATCATCATTCATTTTCTTTTTGGCTTAGTCCCTTTGTTAATCAGGAGTCGCCACAGCGGATTGAACTGCCAACTTATCCAGCATATGTTTTACGCAGCAGATGCCCTTCCAGCTGCAACTCAACACGGGGAAACACCCATACACTCTTACATTCACACACATATACTACGGCCAATTTAGCTTATTCAATTCCCCTATAGCACATGTTTTTGGACTGTGGGGGAAACCGGAGCACCCGGAGGAAACCGACACAAACATGGGGAGAACATTATGCAGTGGCTGCAGATTTGTTGGCTGCACATCCATGATGCAAATCTCCCATTTTTTCACATCCCTAAGGTGCTCTATAGGATTGAGATCTAATGACTGTGAAGGCCATTTGAGTACAGTGAACTCATTGTCATGTTCAAGAAACCAGTCTGAGATAATTCACGCTTTATGATATGGCGCATTATCCTGCTAGTAGTAGCCATCAGAAGATGGATACACTGTGGTCATAAAGGGAGGGGCATGGTAAGCAACAATACTCAAGTAGCCTGTGGTGTTGACACGATGCTCAATTGGTGCTAATGAGTCCAAAGTATGCCAAGAAAATATCCCCCACACCATTAGGCAGGATGGATCCATCATGTTGTTGACGCCAAATTCTGACCCTACCATCCGAATGTTGTTGCAGAAATCAAGACTCATCAGACCAGGCAACGTTTTTTCAGTTTACCATTGTCCAATTTTGGTGAACCTGTGCGAATTGTAGCCTCAGTTTCCTGTTCTTAGCTGACAGGAGTGGCAACCGGTGTGGTCTTCTGCTGCTGTAGCCCATCCGCCTCAAAGTTGGATGTGTTGTGCATTCAGAGATGCTTTTCTGCATACCTCGGTTGTAACGAGTGGTTATTTGAGTTACTGTTGTCTTTCTATCACCTCGAACCAGTCTGGCCATTCTCCTCTGACCTCTGGCATTAACAAGGCATTTGCACCCACAGAACTGCCGCTCACTGGATATTTTCTCTTTTTCAGACCATTCTCTGTAAACCCTAGAGATGGATGTGTGTGAAAATCCTAGTAGATTAATACTCAGACCAGCCTGTATGGCACCATGCCACGTTCAAAGTCGCTTAAACCACCTTTCCTCCCCATTCTGATGCTCAGTTTGAACTGCAGCAGATCGTCTTGACCATGTCTACATGCCTAAATGCATTGAGTTGCTGCCATGTGATTGGCTGAAATTTGCGTTAAGGAGCAGTTGGACAGTTGTACCTAATAAAGTGGCCAGTGAGTGTATACATGAAATCAGTTAGAAGTACCATCTGATCGCCAAAGCTACACTTACTGTGAATAAAAGTTTTGTTTAAAAAAAAAAAATAGAATTGTGGGGAAATATTTCAGTTTAAAATAAATGTTTACAATGTGAATATTTTAAAATGTTAATATTAAAGTTGAATTTTCAGCATCATTCATACTGTATAAGTTGGTTTAGTGCTTTTAAACCAATCTTCTTATTATTATTATTATTATCATCAATGTGCAATATAACTGTGCTACTTAATATTTTCTGTAGAAACCCATGATTTCTTTCCAGGATGAGTCATTCAAAATATTCAAAAACGTATATAAAATATACATTAAAACTGCTGAACTCAAACCTCTTATGGCAGTGTAAATTGTTTAAATTGTCATCTGTTTGTATCTGTATTGTAAGATGTTTAACTTCTATGAATCATTTCTGTTTTTAGCGTTCCTTATTTGCTTAAAATATTTGCCTAAAACTCAATAAATGTACAGTACAGCTCAGAAGGAAATGCAAAACGTCAGAGAATAGCACAGAAGTCAGCCAATATTACTCTACCAATCTAACCAATCAGATGTGCAAGAAAGAATATGATTCAATGCCACACACACACATCCTTGTGGAGCTGCGCATCAATGGATTTGTTCTTCAGTGTTTGGACTTTCAGCAGTGAAAACTAAACCACACTGAACTGAACTAAACTGAATTTCAACTCTGAAAACTGGACTGACGCAGTTTCAATTTACTAGAACTTCTATGTTCAGCTGCTTTGACACAATCTACATTGTAAAAGCGCTATAGAAAAAAAAGATGAATTGAATTGAATCCTCAAATAGCCAACATTCTAATACATGGTTAACAAGACTAAAGACTGAAATATCATCAGAAGGAAAATACAAAAGACAAAAGCTAATCAAAGGGCATGACATCTTTCAGGGTGATGCATCAGAAAAAAACTGCATACAACTAAGCTGCATCTACAGTAAAATGACACTGCATTTTTAAGAACAGAATAAACCGGAATGGAAGATTTTGACATTAAGAACAGAAAACCCCTCACAACACATGAATCATTCCACTTAATTCTCTGTAAAATAGTCACGACATAGAGGTGTGGCTTATGAATTCTAGGCCAAACTACAAGGCCAAAATGACCTATAAAAATATATAACCATTAAAGTATCCACAGTGATGCAAGCATACAGCAATGCAACATCTACTGTATGAATGAAACCACACCAGCCAGTGTCATCGAACGTTAGTCATCTGTATTAGTCAGTGTTTTAGAGTTCAGTACCTGAACGGTCTCTGACAACCAGGTTTCTGCCTTCCTTTAGATTGATGGTGAGAAGATACTGGGGCTTCTGTAGACCTGCAGCACTTTGACTCTCCGTTAACCCTCCTGAGATCTGAAAAGTAGAGTGCAGAACACTTCGCTCAAGCCTGGATGATTTTTATTAATATTAGTAACATTGGCACTATTCCAAATAGAAAAGCTACACTGACTGTGGTAGAATGATAATGTCTAAAAGTACTTTTTCCTTCAAAAATACTCACGTTTCGTTCATGTTCTGACAGATCATCAAAGTCACTGGTTTCATTAGGAGTGTCCTGAGGGAGAGATTAAGCTGTATCAGATGAGACAGTTCTGCATTAGTTTGCCTCTGCTGAGAACTGAGTAATGTTTGTCATTATCAATCATACATTGATTACAACAGATGGCAAATTGAGGATTTGGCAACATGGTTAAATAGCAAAATGAACTGTGTATATTTTTTAAATTCTGAATAATACATTCAGCCCATGGGTGTAGTGAATTTCAATTCAATTTCAGTTATTTGAAAATATCCTATTTACACAAAACTGTGTGTGTTTAGTATTTAAAGAAATACTAAATATTTTTTAAACAGTGGTTTACTGAACAAACTGGGTTCTTTTAATAAATGCTGTTATAAATAAAAGTTTAAAACATAAAAAGCTTGTCTCATGCAATAAATATTATATGTTGAGCTAGAGTTATAGATACATTTTTATGGTTAAAATTACCTATAAACTATTATGTTAAGGTTTAACATAGGTTATATATAGGTTTAAATATAAAATAAAGCACACATTGTTGGCCACCTTCCTCACTAGTTACAGTATAATCTTTAATATGGACTCAGATATAGACTTTGCTAAACATCTTAGCCTAGTATTTTCACGTTGGAGATCAAAAATGAAACACAATATTTAGAAATCTATTATAACAAAACAAATAACATAGATAATTAGCTTATTTCATAAAAAATGTCCATCCAATATAACAGATAAGTTGATTTCCAGATCTCAGTAGATACAAAATGGCTTATTATTACCTCTGCCTGGCACCATTTCATTCAAATCACATTACTTGAGAATTAAATAAGATACTTTACATTGTATCAATTTATCAACAAAACGCACGGACATGACCTCAGTCATTTTTGGTAACATACTGTATATATTGTATATTGCTAATCACGATTACATCAAAATATATGTTAGCAACATTTCAGCTCATTGTGGCCTCTGTCATCTTATTTAATCTTAGTTGAGGGTGTTCAAGGGAGCTCAGAGAACTCCATTAACAACAGAAGAGGTGAAGTTTGGTGAATAAAGGTGAAGAAAGTGTGACTGTTCATATTTTACTGAAAACTACAATGCTGGTTTTGAAGGAGTTGAGCTGTTTCAAAGCCGCAGTTCACTTCCATTAAAGTGACACATTCCCAAATAATGGTAAGGGCATTTTACAAGGACATTTACATTTAACATCCCTGGCGTCAAAGTTTATGTTAGGACATAAATCCAAAATCAAACCAAAAGTGCTTCAGGGGTAATTAATGTGTCAGTGCTCTTTGGGTAAGGCATTCAGAAAAATAAACAACAAAATCATAAGTACAAGGCACTCAAAAAATAAGTCAAAAAATCTGTAAAAAGTTTTTATGAACATGGCTATTCTATAAAACAGCACCTACTATATTAGGACATTCACTTTTTATATCATATTACAGAATCCAAATAACCTTAGGATTTTGTCCCTCAAAAGTGTTTATGCCTAAAATCATTATGTAACAAGTTGAGTAAAACGGCCTTACAATTACAAGAATATCATTTATAGCAATCATTAATGACAATACACTTAAAAAATGGTGTTTGTTGTTTTTTCAAACTACTTATTTAAATTGAGCTGAAACAGCACAATTCTTGAGGTTAAGGGGGACAACTTAATTGATTCATGTTCATTCCACTTACATTTGTAAAAACTAATATGTTAATTTAATTCATTCAAGCTTATTTCCACAAATCGATTTGTGTGGAGCCCAGCATTTTTTATACTGTACATTGCTCAACAAAATAATTACGCATATGACAAGCCTGCTAGCAATTATACATTTTCTGGAAAAAGTCCCACCCAAGCTATATATATTTAATAAAACATGTTATATATAAACTGTAATCATGGTGGCTTGAAAAAGCCAACATACTGTTATACTAAATAAACTTCTTCTTCTTCTTCCATCTTCTTCTTCTGCTTCTTAGACTATTTTAAGAACGCATCTCCTCCTAGACTGTTCATACTACAAACTACAAACTAACTCAAACTATATTGAATTAAGGTGCTATATCCTTTCCAACTGATCAGACTTACTGGTTTCCGAAAACTGACCCGGAAACTTGGAAAAGTCCCATTGACTGAAAGTAAATTTTGGAATCATGGACCAAATTTTGTGACATAACTTTCCGCCAGACTGTCATACAGACTTAAGGTTGGGCTCATTTAACTCAAACTTCCAATTATGGGACGATAACCGTTTTCAAGTTATACCGCGGTTTGGAAAAGTCAAGGTTTTAAAACCGTCAAAATTTTCAGCAATATCGTTCCTAAGGTATGTGAAAAAAATTTTATTTGCGTTTTTTTTGTTTTTGTTTTTTTAGGACAACAGTATCTCCAGCAGAAAAGATATCCAAAGATGCTGTTTTAAATTGTAAAAAAAAAAAATCTGTTTTTGAAACTAATGAAGACAACAGAAATCAATAATTCATTTAGCCTGACATGTTTACTGATCCAAAATATTTTAAATGTTTCTCAAAATAAAAAATATTGTGTTCAAAAGAGAAAAAAGTTTTTGTTTTTTACCCAGACATTTAAAAATAACTTATTTTAGAGCAGTAATAACAATACCGTGAATATTGTGAAACCGTGAAACCGTGATATTGTTATCCAAGGTTATCATACCGTCAGAATCTTATACCGGCCCATGCCTACTTCTAATCTGCCAATCGCTGATGACTTTTCATCTTACTAGCCACACCCTAGCAATCACTTACAGCACCCTAGCAACTGTCCCATAGACTACCATTGTAAAAGACTGCCATTGACTTTACATTGGACATACTAACAACATACCAATTCATACTAGAAACATACTAATCCATACTAGAAATATACTAACAATACCAATCCATACTAAAAACATACTAACAAACATACTAATCATACTAGCAACATGCTAATTCTTACTATAATTATACTAGCAGCATGCTAATTCATACTATAATTATACTAGCAACATGCTAACTCATACTAAATTTTAAAGTTTGTTTACGAACTTTACTTTTCCAGTTTGACAAATATTATTAGACATTATATGTAGTTTATTATTTATGCAAATTATTTCTGTGATGGCAAAGCTATAGTTTTAAGACATTAGCATCGTTTTTTTTATCTCAATAATCTCATTTAAAAAGCAACAACTTAGAACTACTGTATGAGGAAAATATTACTTAAATTATGGCGAAAACTATAACACATTTTCCAGTATTTTTTATTATATATCAAACTTGAATATGCATCTCCAAACTGTTGTACAACATGATAATACTCCCTGATGACTTACCAAATACTCAGCTGATCCTACAACGAACATAGACAAAGGAGAGGACGGCTCATGTTCAGTGAGCCAAGCTTTCTCCTCAGATGAAATAGACATGTCATCTAAAGCCCGAGCTCTGCCGAGGGCCGCCACCAGTTTATCTGAGGACTCCTTTGGCCTCCTCTCAGCATGAGCAGCTGTCATCTGTAGTTCTGCCAACGGAGGTGTGACTCCAGTCACCGAATCCGAATCCTCGAAGTACCATGTAGTGGCTCTTTGACGTTTATCGGTTTCCGCTGAAACTGGGAAGTCAACAGGAGCTGATCTTTCTGATGGTGCTGGGCTGCAGACGTACGGGATGTCAGCTACACTGAAACGCTCAGATAATGCTACGCTGGAGGTTTCGCTAGCTGTATCATCTATGTCACCTAAACCGTCTGTGTTATCAAAGAAGGCAGAGGTTTGACTCGCTGTGCTGGACTCATCCTGTAAAGCCATCATGGCGCGGGGGTTAAACCTGAGGTCTGGTACTGACATGCTCCTCCGGTATTTCAGAGGGGTTTTCTTCTTCTTCTTTCCGATCTTTAGATTTAGCATAGGCTTTGCTCTCTCCCGGAGATTGGACCACACTTTCTTCCTTGGGTCCATTGTGATTGTGGATGAAACGGCACTTCAGATGAATTCACGACAACCTACAGAAAAAAACAAATGGAATAAGGTGGAAAACTGTAAGGAAACAATGGTTTAAATATAGTCAGAGCAAAACAATGTGAACTTACACTAGTGTTTGTTTGTTATGGGGTCAGTGATGTGGAAAACATGCACTAATTCAAGGAATCAATAAATGGACTTTACTATGTAACAGAATGTCACTAAATGTGGCTGTACACAAACAATGAATAATTTACAGAGTAAAGTTGCAGTGTTATTTTATGTTTTATTATTATAATTATTTAAAAAAAATTGCCTACTGTAAAAAGAAAGTTGACTCAACTTAAAATTTTAAGGTAACAAACTTCAAGACATTTTTGAGTTTACTCAACTTAAATTGAGTCAAGTGCAGTAATTGGATTGAAAGTTGAGTCAACTCAATTGAGTTTGTTGCCTTAAAATTTTAAGTTGAGTCTTATTGTAATAAAATTTTAATGTATTGGAGTATACTTGAATATATAATGTATAGGCATGGGCCGGTATAAGATTCTGATGGTACTGTATGCTAACCTTTGATTAAAATATCGCGGTTTCACAGTATTGTGATAACTGCTCTAACATATTTTCTTTTTAAATGCCTGGTTAAAAAGTAACAACTTTTTCCCCTTCGAACACGATTATTATATTTTATTTTACCATTTAAAATATTTAGAAACAGTAAACATGTCAAATTAATATCATTCTGCTGTCTTCATTAGTTTCAAAAACACAGATTTTTTTTCTTTGGATATTAAGTAAGCCACCGCACTGTTCAGGCCTATAGCATGCTTAGATGTTGGTTTATTAAGTGATTTGTTTTTCAGAATCAGAATGTTTCCTGAATCATGAGCTGACCAGTAGATTTTGATGTGGAGGGTCCTTCTGCTGGAGATACTGTTGCCCAAAAAAACTCAATACAATAGTCGTAAAAAATACAAGAAGTTAAAAATACCTTACGAATGGTATAACAGAAAATCAAAACCATGGTAAACTAGAAAACCAGAAAAAAATAATAATATAAAACTAACTGTAAGGAATATAATTAGAACAGCTTTTTGAACACAAAGTTTCCTTTGAAACAATCTGATTTCAAATAGCCCTAGATCAGAATCAAAAACAAATTAATATCAAACCAATTGAGGGTAAGTAAATATTGAGTGACTGTTTTATTTCTTGGGTGAACTAAGGCACAATAATTTACTGACATACAGTACAAAATTATTATTGACACAACTGTTTATTCCACACACACACACACACACACACACATATATATATATATATATATATATATATATATATATATATATATATATATATATATATATATATATATATATATATACATACAAACAGTTGAAATCAGAAATATTAGCCCCCATTTGAGGTTATACAATAACTTGCCTATTTACCCTAACCTGCCTAGTTAACCTAGTTAAATCTTTAAATCTCACTTTAATCTGTATAGAAGTGTCTTGAAAAATGTCTAGTCAAATATTATTTACTGTCATCATGTCAAAGATAAAATAAATCAGTTATTAGAGATGAGTTATTAAAACTATTATGTTTTAAAATGTGTTGAAAAAAATCTTCTCTCCGTTAAACAGAAATTGGGGAAAAAAATAAACAGGGGGGCTAATAAATCAGGGGGGCTAATAATTCTGCCTTCAACTGTATATATTAAATATACATTACTTTCTTTATTTTATTCTTATTAGGGGTAGTTGTGTTCTGATGGTTAGCCAGTTAAAATAAAAACAGTTTTTAGGTTCAATTTAGGTTCAGTACTGACAGAGATTAAAGGTGGAGGGAGTGAAGCACATAAGCTCTCACCTTCTATACTCAGCTGAGGTACAGGTTGATCAAAGCACCTACCTGTATCACCCAATTGCTCAAACGGGGTGTGTTTGTGTAGGTATCGAAAGAAAGAAAGAAAGAAAGAAAGAAAGAAAGAAAGAAAGAAGGAAAGAAAGAAAGAAAGAAAGAAAGAAGAAAGAAAGAAAGAAAGAAAGAAAGAAAGAAAGAAAGAAAGAAAGAAAGAAGAAAGAAAGAAAGAAAGAAAGAAAGAAAGAAAGAAAGAAAGAAAGAAAGAAAGAAAGAAAGAAAGTTTTTTTCAGGATGTAACTTTAACAGCCTCCATCAGATTCATGAAATGACTGAGGCTTAGATTTGTTGTAAGATATATCCACACATTGTTGTCATATTACATAACACACACCCTGTCATTCTGTGATAGATGAGGTCCTGAAGCACCAAAATATTTCACAAACATACTTTTAACTTGCTAACATCGTTGTTGTACTCGAGTAAACAGCATCTGCTGCATAGATATTATCTGTGGGGGGGTCTACTGTACTTGCAGCACATACAATATAGTTTACTACGAGTAAATTATCTCTAACATAATATTTCAATAACTATTGGAATGTTTTGCTACATTTACATAAAAAGGAACTGGAGAGTTTTCTTAAGATAGTGTTATGCTGACTCTATGCATCTAAGATTTTACTGAGGTTACCAGTAGAGACTTCCCAATAGACCATTTCTGCATCAATATCGCAGTGTGTGAATCTGCAATATTCACATCACAGCTTCTACAATGTCTGCTGAGTTGGGATTATAGTTCAATAAACTTTAAAGTTCAAAACAGTCAATTTAAATGTTAGGCTTAGAGAGAAGTTCATTTAGATGTGTTTTTAAGGTGACTGGGTCTGTAAGCAATTCAAACAAATTTAAGCTCTTTGGGCACAACATATTAAACAGTTAAAGATATATAATCAATTACACAATGAAGACTAAAGAGTTTATTTTACATTTGATCATTCAATTCCTTCACCTGAATACTGTTGGACTCCCCAGAAAGGACTGTTTATTTCATTGTTTATCGTTGCTCTGCTGTATTTACATGTAACTGTGCTTGTAATTGTGTATTATATGTTATGCAGATACACTCTTCTACAAAATTATCCCAATTAATTTAACATTATGAATTGGCATCACTATTCAAGTCAAATTATATTGTGACTTTAATTGTGAAATTGCATTCATATTGCACTAAAAGTAAATATTGCAATTTAATTTTTTCCAACATTGTACATCCCTTTTATTGTACATAACTGTAGGTTATTATCATGCCTAAATCAGAAAACGAAGTTACAAAACAAGCATGATGTATGTTTTTCAAGATATTTATTTATTGGTATAGAATGCCTATAGTTAACTGATGAGTCTGTATTAGTCTACAATCTAGCAGTGTTTTATTTTTAAATCAAGTGTTTGATTATCACATCACATCTTTAAATCATGAGGCATTTCTGTTATACATTTAGGTATATATTATTGGCTCATAGTTTGAACATTTTTTGAGCCAAAACTTATGATGCTGCTCTATCTGTCAAAATGTGCATGCCTATTTTTATATTCCATGAACTGCAATGCACAGATGTCCACCATGTTTTACCACTGGATCACCACAGTGTTGTACATTGCTGGCATGCAGTACATACAATACACAGACATCAGTTTTCCACAATGTCGAGGCAATCATTTGGTGTTTAATTAATTGATTGCATAGACATATATTGCATTTTTTTATATTTATTGGTTCAATTATTGAAAAATATGCAAATGTTTAAATGTCCAAATCAATTGCATACAATACAATTTATAAAGTAATATTTTCTATGATGGTATTATGAGACCTGCTCTAGTTTTCTTACCAAACAAACGGTTCCACTTGGATTTGTATTTGGATTTCTAATTGTGTTGTTGTTGACATTATTTTATTTTTAAGGTTTTCAGCTCCAATACTACAGTAAAATCATTCTGAATACATCCACAGTTTATTCTGTAGAAAAAAAATTGCAGATTTTCTCTGGCCCTTGTTATGTGTCCAGTTTTGCTCTTGGTGTCCTGCAGTTTTACTACAGCTTGCCACAACACACCTGACTGGAAGTGTCTAGTAATCTTGAAGACCTTGAATTGCTGGTTTATCTGTGTGTACTAGATTGGAGATAAGTGATTCTCCAGTAGATGGACTGGAAATCATTGTTGTTGTTTTTTAGATTGCCAAACTGGAAAAAACAAGACATAAAAGAGTGTGTGCAAAGCACAATGGCACACGTGTCAACTGCAAAGTATGCAGAAAAAGTGCTGCTTCCACTGTCACATCTCAGACCATCAGCCTGTCTGTGTGGTAGAGCTGTGATGTTACTCAGGAAAAAGATCACATTTTATTGTTGATGGAGCAGAAGAAAAACAAAACTATTTTACAATAGTTTGCAAACTATTGTTTTCAAATTGACAAAACAAGGCAAACATTTCGAATTCACCACATAGAACTAAGACAGATAATGTTGTTTAATAGATTGCATAATATC
Organism: Danio kyathit; assembly: GCA_903798195.1. Classification (NCBI taxonomy): domain Eukaryota; kingdom Metazoa; phylum Chordata; class Actinopteri; order Cypriniformes; family Danionidae; genus Danio; species Danio kyathit. The sequence goes on along the minus strand of LR812536.1, from coordinate 31,179,779 downwards.
ATCAGTATTTTTTTACATTTCTAACAATTCAAAAATTCTTTTTACATTTATAATTTTCAGAAGAAATCTAGTACACGCAGGTTTACCTAAGCTTGAGTGAAAGCAAAACTGCATCTGAGTATTTTGCCTAAATATTATAAGGAGGCTATTCATTCATTATTATATTATTATTATATATATATATATATATATATATATATATATATATATATATATATATATATATATATATATTTTTTTTTTTTTTTTTTTTTTTTTCTCAAATTCATGAAACCATTTGAAAGTAGACATTCTTAATCATAAACTTTGCAAATCAATTATTTTGTATCTTTAAGACACCTGATTTTAAAGTATTTTAACTGACAATTTATCAACAGCGTTAGCAGAAAATTGATGTTAGGTCACTCAAATACTACTAAACAATAATAAACGGGCGTGCAAATTGTTTAGAGAGGCGTGTTGAACAGGTTTCTACATTTGTGTTGAACAAAATGCTTTAACAAATTAAAGGTTGAGACTGTAGCCTAGATTTGCTGTGAGCAACACATTCAGAAATTAAATTCATAAACAAGAAAGCTACAGCTTCATCAATGTATTACTAATTTACACATTTACAGTAGAAGCGAGATTTGAAGCTGAGGTGTTTTGACAGAAATCGTTAGCCCAATACACTTTATTTTACAACTTGACAGCAAATGAGTAGCTACATGCTCTTACCTGTTTCCTGATAAATCACTGTCCGTCTATCATAGTGGAAGACATGAGTAAAAACAAACTTTTACATCCACCTGTAAGAAGCAGTGTTGGTGTTTGTGGAGATCTGCTTTCTGCTTTGACCGGTTTGTGTGTGCAGGGCGGGGTGATGATGGGGACTAGTTCTGCAACAGTTACTGGAGTTTCGGTATTTCGCTTGGTGTCGGTAAACAGTTTTTTAGACACAAGTTTGCTTTTAAGACACATTATAATGCCAGTAAACACGTCTAAGCTGATTTATAATTTGTTCGGTTGTCGGACTGCCTTAGAATATAATCTGAAGTAAAGGTTTTTTTTTTTTTGTGACTGAATCAGCACATGCGTCGCACAGCCTGTAATGCACACTCGTTTGTTTGGTGCACATGTACAGTATAATCAGTGCCATCTGCTGGTGACTTTTCATATTGCATTAATACAAGTCGTGACGGACGTTTTGGACGAGCTTATTGAAACATAAATCTTCCGTTCATATACATACTTTTGGTGCCCAACAAATAATTGTTATTAAATACAATTTAACTGATATTGTGAAATATGCTCTATATTTATTCTATGATAATGCTGATTATTACAGGCACGTGATCTTTCTAATACGTCAATTTGATGTTAAAAAATGTATTATCACCGTTGAAAAAAAGCTTTATATTTTTTGTTCAAACTGTGAAATATTACCGTTCAAACGTTCTAATAACATTATTATTATTACTATTATTGAATACTGTTATACCTGCTGAAAAATCCAGCTTAAACCAGCCTAAGCTGGTTGGCTGGTTTTAGCTGGTCGACCAGCCTGGTTTTAGAGGGGTTTTGGTCATTTCCAGGCTGGTTTCCAGCCATTTCCAGCCTGGTCTTAGCTGGTCAGGCTGGAAAATGACCAGCTTAAACCAACTAAAACCAGCTTGACCAGCCTGGTTTAAGCTGGACATAGCTGGTTTTGGCTGGTCAAGCTGGTTTTAGCTGGTCAACTCCCAGCCTGACCAGCTAAGACCAGGCTGGAAATGGCTGGAAACCAGCCTGGAAATGACCAAAAGCCCTCTAAAACCAGGCTGGTCGACCAGCTAAAACCAGCCAACCATTTTAGGCTGGTTTAAGCTGGATTTTTCAGTAGGGATGCGTTAACACATCAAACTGATGTTCAGACATTTATTTATTTTATATATTTATAGGCATTAATAATTATATATTTCTACAAATTGTACCTCCCTCTGTCATTAGACTCTTCTTGGAGAGCAGATATTTCAGAACGTTCTCCCAGCTTTGATTGGGACGAAGTTTGGGCAATGGTAATGCTTGCATCTAGGAATCCGGATCATCAACAGATTCATTTAAATTTCACCCATAGGACTTATATTCCATGCAAACTTTATAGCATGAAGCTTAAACCTCATGCTAAATGCACTCTCTGTCATACAGGTGAAACTGGTACGTTCTTTCACATGATTTATGACTGTCCTGGGCTTGGTTATTTTTGGAATATGGTTAAGCAAAATTTGTCTTCAATACTGAACATTTCAGTCCCTCTCGCCCCCTCTAGCTATTTTCATTCTAAATGTGTTTTTTTTTCTGATATTCCAGATTAACTAAATTTAGAAGCAAGTGTTTTTAGCTGGCTTGACAGCAGCCATGAAATAAGTTGTGACAAGATGGAAGCCTTCACATTCTCTTGATCACCATCATTTGATTCGAACTTTTATTGACATTGTGTATCTGGAAATGTCCACTGCTCGCATCTATGGTGCAAGAGAAGACCCCATCAGACTTGAACTTAAAGGTTTACTAATTTCAATCAAGGAGACATCAAAAAAGCAAGAACTTTTGGTTCCAGGCCCCAAAGTTTTTCTTTTCTCCACCCCCACCCCCTCTTTTTTTTTTTTTTTACTATTTTAATGTTATTTTTCTTTATAGTACACTGTAAAAAATTTCCAGGTTTTCACAACAAATTACTGTAATTTTTCACAGTAAATTACATTAATATCGCTTCACAGTATTTAACTGTGAAAATTCACAGTAATATGTTGTATTCATAATTTTATTGTGAAATTAAGGCAGGTAGCATGATTACAGCAAATTACTGTGAAAAGGACTATATCTTTTGCACGTTAGTTATAGAAATTCAAACTTTTTTTATTTAATTCAACATAGAAATTAACTTTTATGCTAGTATTGGCACTTTTTGGATATTTAGAAATAACAGAATGTTATTGCAGACCCAAAAACGATTTGGCTACCAACATCTTTTTGGTTGTACTGCACCTTTATGTAATTTTATAAGGTTAACATGGAAATATGAAATAATATTTAATGAACATAACTTTGTGCTTAGCCAAAACATAATAAACTGGAATAAAAAGTAATTATTTCATGAAACCAGCTGTTAAACAGCCAAAATTATTTCAATGTCAGGGTAAATGTCTGCTTTAGACGGATTCATGAGTATTGGGCACCTGTCATCGCCTGGAGGCCACTAATCTCAGAATTATTTTTTTATTATTTTTTTTTAAACACAGATTAGAGTTTTAAACAACTATATTCTGGCATGAAAAACGGTTAAAACTTCATTTCCTGACGCATATAGAGCCATCGAAGACGGGGCGAATGTCACAATGTCTAGCCTGAAGACAGGCGCCTCTCGGCGGATACATGATCAATGAGCGCGGTCACCGCCTGGAGGTCATAGATCTCCGCTATCGACAAAACACACTTAAAATTACACACATTCTTTATAAACAAACCACATATTTGAGTTTTAAAGAACTACATTCTCGCATGAAAAACTGTTAAAACTTGATTTCATGACATATTAAACGCAATATTTATAATATTATGCGAGTTTTCTCATCAGCCATTGCAACTTGCTCAGCTTGGTGCGAAATGAATCCTGGGGGAAAAAATAATAATTCTCAAAACACTCCAAACTAACTTTTTTTATTATTGTTAAAGTCAGATATATGTAATATTTTGAATGGTAAAGAAAAAAAATGACTTACTATATTGTAATCAATATCCCTTTTTGCACTGCTTCGGTTCAGTGCTCGCGTGACATTGAATCAGATTCAGATATTTTATCAGACGTGTTCATAAGCTCATACTCATCAGCATGCAGTTAGTGTACAACTAGTGTATATATTGCGTGTAACCGAGCAGTATGATGAAATATTAGTGAATTATATGTTTGCGTCTTACAATATTATACAAAAAGGAATCGGTTTCAGGCGACTTCGATTCTTTACTGTTCACCTAAAGGAGCCGATTCATAGAACCGACTCGACTCGACCGCAAACAAGCTCCGTCACTACAGCAACGCCTGGCTGCATTTGGTTTGAACTGTACCTGCCTGTCGTCTTTTCATCTAACGGATTCATCCTCGGTAAGTGTTAAAATGTGACTTTTGTCCGTTAAATGATTGTTTTGTATGTATTTCTGTATAGTGCATGTCATTTAACAGAATTAACCAAGTAACTTTAGTTGTAGGTCCCACGCTATTAGTTAAACGGTTTGAGCGCGCCAATTTTTAAACAAGAAATTAACCGACGCCAGACGGCGAATGTAGTGTTTGTGAGGTATTAGAGAGCATAACGTTTGTTCCTGAAAAAATAAAGGCAATTTTCTTTAATTAACTTCGTGTTAACTGCATTCTCTATTTCAGTACAAGACTGAAGTAAAGGTGAAGTGACTATACAGTTAAGGTAAGCTCTGGTAAGGTAACTTTAAGGTTATTCATTTTGACCTTCATTATGGCTAACGTTAATTTTGTTCACAAGTTAGTTAATTAAACTAAACTCATTATGAAACAAGTCTGAACTGTTTTATTAAATGGAGCTGATAATACAATTCAGTTGAATGATTTTAAACTTACTCAGAGTACATGTTTATTGTCCATTTCTCACTGGTAATGTTAATGCATTACTAACATTTACTAATGAGAACTTACTGTGTATGTTTCACTAACTACATTTAATTTTTTGGGGTTCAGGTGTACCTGATAGTTACTGCTGAAGTGTGAGGTGAGTGTACATGCTGAGTACACAAATATAACCTAAAGTCATTACCACAATCTAAACCTATATACATACATACATACATGTATACATACATACGTGTGTGTGTGTGTGTGTGTGTGTGTGTGTGTGTGTGTGTGTATGTTCTGTTGAGTCTTATTCTACTCTTATATTCATAATTTTTTGCAGCCACAGCCACTGATGTTGAAAAACTGATGCTACCAATCACCCCTCGCTTGATTATTCAAGGTAATGTTGATGCCTTCCTCATTTTTATCAGATTTTTAAATGTCAAGTTGTTCACAGGTTTGTTGTGAGCAGTTTCATGTACAAACTCTTTTACTTTTTCCAGAAGTTCCTCCAGTACTTCCAGTAATAGTAAATATTAGACTAAGATTTTTTAAACTATCTTTGTTTTTATTAGCAGTTTTACTGGGCATGTGTGTTTGTTTGCTTGGTTTTCAATGCAGGCGGTGCATGGAACATCAACTTTATTTCTACAAACAAATTAAATAATTCACAAACACCTCTAATTTAGTCTTTCTTTCCCCAGCAATACAACATCAAACAAACAGTCTTATTCCTTGGAGGGTCGAGTGGTCATGGGACCTCACCTGGATTTCACAACTGGCTTTGGATCTGGTCTGAAATTGAAGTATCCTGAAGATCCCTTTTGCACTCTGGAATTTCAGGTAATGTCTACATTTAATATTGTACCTGAGGGCTTGTTTTGGGGGGTTAAACAAGGAATGTATAGGAGCACAAGTCATGACTCCCCTTGTGCCCTTGTTATAAAGGGGTGTGTTGCAGACTCAATTTGTGTGTCTGTGCTGGAGACCAGAGAGGACGCTGTCTTTAAAAGGATGGAGCTCTTATACCAAATGTGAAGTTACCTATTCAGGTGAGTGGATTACATACAAGTCATTGCAGATGCATAAATAGTGGGGAATTTTCACTGGGCAGCTCAAATTAAGCGAAACGCAAAACATGTGGAAAAAATATTTGAAATATTTGCAAAAATTGTATTCACTTCAATCAAGTTTTTTTGCAATTATTTTTCCAAATATTCAACTCATGAAAAATTAGCTTGATGCAAGGAACATCCTGCTAGTATTCAAGAGCAAGTGCCGTGATGCACATGTTCACTTTGCAATAAGTGTGAACCCAGCATTAGATTATACTCTGTAAACGTAAGATGTAAACCATATCAACTGTTTTGAAATGCTCTGCCTGGGTATATCAAAACCACTATTTGTTGTTGGACTATTTGATTGCGTGTTTGTGATGGAAATGTTTTTTTTTAGATGTTTTTGTTTAAATGGTTGCAGTTTGACTGAGCTAGAGTATTGTGATCATGTTCAAACTGAGCTAACAGTAATATTGCTCTGTAGTGCAGCAGTAGTGTCCCACTGAAGGTGGTGATTTGGAACAGACAACCTCATTTGTTGAATGAAGCTAACAGTATATCTGCCCTTTTGCTTATAGGTGCTGTTTGGGCATCATTCTGGAGACGGACGAAGTCAAAGAAGCAGAGAAGACATATCAACCAGCAAGTGTGTACAACTAGTAGGTAGTGCTGTCGCCTCACAGCAAGGAGGTCGCTGGTTCGAGCCTCGGCTGGGTCAGTTGGCGTTTCTGTGTGGAGTTTGCATGTTCTCCCTGCGTTCGCGTGGGTTTTCATCCGGGTGCTCCAGTTTCCCCCACAGTCCAAAGACATGCGGTACAGGTGAATTGGGTAAGCTAAATTGTCTGTAGTGTATGAGAGTGAATGAGTGTGTATGGATGTTTCCCAGAGATGGGTTGCGGCTGGAAGGGCATCTGCTGTGTAAAACATATGCTGGATAAGTTGGCGGTTTATTCTGCTGTGGCGACCCCAGATTAATAAAGGGACTAAGCCGAAAAGAAAATGAATGAATGAATGATTGACCTTGGAATAGATGACTGCCAAATTTTGCAAGCAGTTTTGACTCTCTCTCTCTCTCTCTCTCTCTCTATATATATATATATATATATATAGAGAGAGAGAGAGAGAGAGAGAGAGAAAGAGCAAGAGCGCACTCTCTCACTGCTTTTTATTTGTATGTTACGTATGATGTTAGAAGATTTTTTATTAATATGTTCTTATAGTATTTTTCGGTTAAATGGAGAGAGGCTTCACCTTTTGAAAATTTTCTGAAATGTTTACACAGATGTCATTAAACTGTTAAATAAATGTGTAAAATGTATGTGTGTTTGTTTTTATTTTTATTTTAGAGTCTTCTTAGATCACCCAAAAATGAAGATTCTGTCATCATTTACACATTCCCAGGTTGTTTCAATCCTGTATAATATTTTTGTTTTGTTGGACACAAAGGGAGATAAATTATATTTTTATTTCTATGTGTTCAACAAAAAAAAATCATATTTAACAGAATTGGAACAACCTGAGGGTGAGTAAATCATGACCGAATTTTCATTTTTGGGTGACCTAAATTTGCCTTGAAATTTTACAGCACCAAACTGTTAAATTACAATAATCTGGGATATAAATGTAATTTCACAATAATTTAATGTGACAAAATCATAGTAAATTACTGTGAACTACCTCACAATAATTTACTGTGAATTTACACACAGTAAATTACTGTGAAAGTAATGCAATTATTAGCCGGTAATTTACTGTGAATTTACACACAGTAAATTACTGTGAAAGTAATGCAATTATTAGCCGGTAATTTACTGTGAATTTACACACAGTAAATTACTGTGAAAGTAATGCAATTATTAGCCAGTAATTTACTGTGAATTTAAGGTCAAATTTTTTACAGTGTAATTGTTTAAGGTTCCCTAATTGGGCTTCTAATAACTTTTCTTCAATGTATATATATATATATATATATATATATATATATATATATATATATATATATATATATATATATATATATATATATATATATATATTTTTTTAGTATGTCTTTGTCATTTATTCTTCTGTTTTTCCTTTTTATTGTTACTATTGTTGTTGTTGTTGGCATTATTATTAATATTATTATTTAACAACCTGTATATTGGTTATTACAGGTATTTCTATGCACACTGCTTTATGCTGATCGTCAAGGGCATGTTTTTTCTGTGTTCACATAATTCAAAATAAAATAAAAATTTGATGGAAAAAATAAATTAATATTTTTCTATTACACTTTATATTGTTATAAAATAATTCTCCTGAAAAAAATTCTGAAAATAATCCTGAAAATATTAATTTGATTGTATCACATTTTCCACACCAAAAATGTAAGGCAGAAAATATATTTTCAACATTGATAATAAGAACCATTATCACCAATAACAATCATAATAGAGGATATCAACATATTAACTGAAGTAATAATGCTTTAAATTTAGGGTTGAATCACAATAATAAATTACATTTTTCACATTTCACTATTCACATTGTAAAACTTTTTTTTATTAAATAATATTTCACATTATTTCTGTTTTTGTAGGCCTACAGTATTTTGTTTTAATATAAAGAGATATTTATTTTACATGAGTTGAGTAATAAATAATTCCAATGTAAAAATAAAAATATTCAAATGTAAACATTCTGTATGTGTAACTGTTTTTGATGTGATAAACAAGAGTGAAAGTGTTCCATATTTTGACTAAACCTTTATTGTAATATTCAGAAAGTTTATTCCCATATGTGAGGTCATTTTTCTTTTTAAATGAAGTTTAAAAGAAGTTTTTTATTCTTATCTTGGATATTTGTTGGTGAACTTACATCCGGTATATAAAATATATATAAATTATATAAAACCAACTTGTTTGTTCATATTCTGCCCTATGTGTTTAGAAAGAAGAAAATATAGTAAATAATTCAAATCTAAAGTGTATTGTGGGCAAAACATCAATGATCTGCAGTTCCATGTGCGGTGACTGTGTGTTTCTCAGAGATGCAGTATATATATGAAGGCACATAGAGTGAGCACTTGAGGGTACAATGAGGTTTTTAATAAAGCGGACAAATTCTAATGTTTGGGACTTCACATGTGGACAAAGTCTACTCAGATTCAGAGAATTGTTCACTTCAGTTTGCACAGAATAAGCGAGAGAACCTATGTTACACAATAAAAGCCAATATTTTTACTTTAGTGAATGCAGAATACAAATTTGTACAACAATCTCTAGCATAATATCTTAAGTCATTCAATAAAAAGTTCACTAGAATATTTATTGTATAATGAAGATAAAACAACACATTCAAGGGAAATATAATGCAGATTAACTTAAAGTTCTCTCTCACGTTTTACTCTTTTTTTTTTTTTTTTTTTTTTGTTTGTTGTTGTCTTTTTTCTTCTTTTTCGAAACATCTCGTTTCATTTATGGCAACAAAGTCCAGCTTGTGCCGCCAAACGGTTTGAGCGTCCAAACCGCAAACAGCTTCTTGAAGTGAACTAGTAACTACAAACAATTACCAAATACATAATTCTGATTTAGAAAAGCCATAAAGCAAAGCAGTGTACTCTTGCACAGCAAAGTGAAGAAAGTACGCAACAAACAATTGTTGTTTCCTCTTTATCCCTTCCGTTCACATTCAACGGTTTTGTGACACACCAAAAGAACGGCCTCCGCCCTTCAGATCTCTTATGTATTTCCCGTGTGCGTTTTGTGTTGGGACCCCTGAAGCGAGGCTGATTTTGTTTTGATGGAGTCAAAATGCGATGAATGATTTCGTATTTGATTTGTTTCCGAGCACCAGCAACTCTTTGGAATAAGGCTCTAATTGTGCATGTAGCAGAGAAACTCCCTGATTCCTAATCAAGCACTAATGTCGAGTGTTTGCGTGTGCATTTGTTGCAGTATGAAAATCCTGCATGTTTTTTTTTTTAAATCCGCAGTGCTTTCATAACACTGGGCTGGCATTATTGCTTGTCTACCCTGAAAAGCTTTGATTGCGATCAACTCTGCATGATTTTGACAGACGTCGTGAAACTTTCTAATGGATTTGCGAGTGTTTCAATTAGGCTGAGGCAACAAAGCTCGTACATCTAAAGCTATACCTAAAGAAGTGTTTGCATGGCTCTTGTGGTTGTCGTATTTAGTCGGTGTGCCTTTATAACTTTATTAAGTGATAGTTCAACCAAAACATTTGAATTCTGTCATCTTCGGTTTGTTCAAATCATGTTTTTGATCAATGTCTTTAGAAAACATCAGTGGAATTTGGTTCAGGACACCATTAGATATAACTCTACACAAAAAAAGTCTTTATAATATATTTGTGAGTAATAAATGTAGACTAAGGTATCATATCATCATTGGCATGGAGTGTTTTTGAAAGGTGATCAAAGCGTCATATTGATCAACACTGACACACAGTTTGGCTGTTAAGGTGGCAGTTTTAAGTCAGAACTCTAAATAAGGCTTTTTTGCACTACTTATTTTGTCCACAAGGTGTCAACAGTGTCATTTCAAGGTCAAGAAGGAAACAAAAGAGACCAAACAAAAACAACTTTACACAACTACGTTTCCATCCACCTATTTTTATGAGCATTTTGCATATGCGCATAAATAAACGTTCGCGAAGATGCACTTTTGAAAATGCGCATATAAAAGGTATGCGCATAACTGAGTAGGATAAAAATTTTATTCGATAAGAAAAGATGGGCATAAACTACGATGGAAACACTTTTAATGATCAAATTCCAGTATGCGCATTACAAAAGTTATGTGATTTTGTTATAAGAGATCATGTGATAATAAAAATGTGTGTGAATGGACAAACCAGCAGGCTGAGCACATTGTAAAACATCTGAAATGTTGTTTTGGCCATTCTAAAATGCCGTAACCATTACAGTATTAGTGTTTTTATACTATTAGTTACCTCCAGAATCAAGAGCGTCTGCACTCTGCGTCTCATGACTTCAAATGCCACCACGTTCACTGCATGTCGGCATTTGTCTTCTGAGGTGCAAGTCATTCATTGAATAAAGAAAAGATTCACGCAGCTTCTCCTACCATAGCAAATTACATTTTTACTTTTGATATTTGGCACCAGTTAATCAGCAAATGACGATTTTGTTTTCTTTGATGGAAAGGCTGCTTTATTTGCACGTCTTTAACATGATATTCCAGTTTTGCACATAAATTTAATTTGCATCTTTGGATGGAAACATAGCTAATGATAATCTTTGTCGTAATAACTTGTGAAGAGAAAAAAGTGCAGAAGCTGGACAAGGATAATTTTTTCTAACGTGCATGTTTTCAGTGCCAAACGCTATCAAATTGAGTATATTTTAAACGTTTTTGTGTTCAATAAAAAATAAAATAAATGAAGTGTACTTTACACAATAGGAAAAGAATCTGAGATGGAACAAGATAAACATTTTCTCGTTAACAATAGGCTACAACTATTTGCCATTATTATCCACATACGAGCAGGCGCAGCCATTTTAATCTTTTTTGCCTCGATACTTCCGGTCCCGTTCACTTGTAGACGTTAAAAACAGCTTGTTATGCTGCTTGATGTTGCAAACTGATATTTTCCTATTATATTATTCTGATTTGTCTATATAGTCATGGACACACTTGTTTGTAGAGCAAGTAGTTTTAACATTTTCTGCCATTTATTATTCCTAGTCATTTCTCCCATAGGCAACTGCATCGCAGAATAAGGTCAATAGAACAAACCAAAGCAATCTAATGATAATCTCATAGTATGGGATATAGAGTAACCGCTATTTAAAAATTCTGACATATGTAAAATAGTTACATTTCTTGTGAGATCTGGCTTAACGAACAGACAAATTCAAATGGAGCACAATTTGAAAGGTTGAGGGTTCAGTTGTGTGCTAATTTATAAAAACAGTGGTATACTTTGCCTCAAGTCCAAGAAAATGAATGATTAATGACTATCAATACCAGAATTTATATTTTTGTCTGAACTATCTCTGTAATATGCAAGCACTTAAGGACAAAAGGGTTAACAGTCATTTTCACACCTGCTCAAAAAAAAGAGCACTTTATTCATGAACTAGGCAACATTGTGTGATTAATGGGCTTATATGATAATATAATATAATATGCATGACTTTGTTTAATTTTTTTTTCTCTCAATTTATTTATTTATCTTTTATATATCAAGGATTCCACTATCAAAGTGAATGCTTTGTGTTCCTGGCTATGTGTGGGTTGGGGACTGCATAGATTAACATCAGCTTATTGCCAGTTGCTGTGGTGCTCAAGAGGGCAGGGAGGTAATGTGCACACGCCAACTGAATACATAACAAATCTAAAGAGGAAAGCCTTCGATGGCAAACTCGAACATACAAACTTTTTGAGTGTGTGTGCAATCCAGTAGAGAGATCATGTCCAAGTTTGTTTGCATTGTCTAGTATTTCCATCTTTAGCTGCTGAATCCCCTGACGTTTCGCCACCTGAGGGGCAGTGAGGTGTGATGCAAGCTGGAGGCCACTGCTACCAGACGCTTGTGCCGCACAAACAAACAGCCACACATGAAGGGATATGCACACATAGAGCCAAACGCAACGGTGGAGAGAGCTACAGCGCTCCCTCTTGTCCAGCAATACAGAACATCGCCTCCTTAAGGTGTCTCCTTTAACATTAGGAAATCCGTAGATGAGCCAATTCACAAAATAACCGCAAAGGCGTTCTGTACATAGTATGTATTCGGGTTACTTAAAGTTATGGTATTTACAATATCCGAGGGATTCGGTTGAAATGAATTTAGCAAGGGGGTTTCAACGAAATTGAGCTCTCTATACAAACCGAGGGAATGTCGGTGGGTTTCGATGAATAGTGCATCTAAGCCGCGATGAGTTAAAGTAGGCAGTGTATTCAGCAGCTGAAGGCTAATCCCTCACAAAAAAGTTGTAAGAAATGCAATTGTTTTTTTTTTTTAGCATGATGAGTGTCGTTTTACAAAACAACAAAATAAAGACAGTCGAGCTTAAACCGTAGAGCTCTGTTGTTACAATTTCTTATGGACAGACATTCACCACCATTAAAGGGTAAACGACCCAAAAAAAAAAAAAAAAAAAGAAATGACCTTCTTGAAAACAGAAAACACTTTGATTATTACCAATAATAGTCAGATTTGAAGAAAGTACAGTATAGTTAACAAAATAGTAAATATTAACCAGTGAATACTCTACTTAATAAGGATCTCGCCTTGTAAACTTGGCAGTAATCCACAAAAATATACTTTTTTTCTTGAATCTGGTGAAGATACAATACATACGTACTTACACCAAAGTGATATATATTAAAGTCGCTATTTACATAACAAAAAAAGAAAGAAAAAAAAAGGTTTGGCTCAAATCTTTAATTTACAAACAGAACAGCAAGTGTTCATGGCTTTAGATATCGTTTCAAGATCTGCTTTGCATGGTTTTCCAATGCTTGTAACAACGCACACTATGACAGAACCGATATGAAACGAACATCGAGAGAGAAATGCTGAAAATTCCCAACCTACAGTACGACAAAATTACATAGAGGCTTTGGCTTGCGTTACCATTGAGTTGTTGGAGCTGCATGAATGTACAACGACTTGCTTTTGTCTCTAAATCATCCAGGGGTGCGTTTCCGAAAACCATCGTTAGCTAACTAAGGTCGCAAGTTCCATCGTTCCAACGAACATTCGCAAACTGCATCGCAAACTTGTACGCTTAGAGCTGTAGTTAGAAGCATAGTTCCTGGCTGTGTTCTATTCACCATTATTTCCCCTATGCCCTATTCATTTTGAACGTTACAACATTTAAACTTGGAATATATACAGTAGCATACGTTGATGGTTTTAATTTATAGTAGGTTATTTATTAAGAAATGCATCTACTGTATATGACATGGGCCTATTGGTTAGAACATTTCTGCAGTGGTTTGAATGTGTCAAATTGTAAAAGTAGACTTTTCAAAAAAAAAAAAATATCCTACTTAATAATAAGAAGAATAATATAAATATTTATATAATAATAATTATTATTATTAAGTAGGATTTTTTTTCATTTCTTAATAAATAGCCTACTGCAAACTAGGCCCATTAACATTTATATGATTTATATATGAGATTAGAATACGTGTTAGTGATGTGCGGGTCGATACTAAAATATCGATATCTCCGATACCAGCTTTGTATGTTCTAGAATCGAGTATCTTATCGATATTTCAGTAATTTGGAGCAAATATGTAGTTTATTGGAAATAGAAATACAGCAGAAAATAACCACAATTACCCTACTTTATCTGAATAATGCCAACTTAGTCGGAACTACTTGTTCTTCCACCTGCCAAGTCATGTGCGTAGGCACAGGTGCTGCTAGGGCGAGACAGACATTGCTTTGTGGTGATGTGGCTGTATTTTGGGGGCTTGGGTTTTTGTGACAATGAATATGTAGATTGGCTTTTTTTTTCGTATGATAATTCTTCATCAACAAACAAGAATAACCTGTAATATGTCTTGTATTCAGTATGAAGTGACACTTTTAAGTACAATACTTGTTACTTTAATTTCCCAAATAGTAATTTTTGGGAAAAGTATCGGTATCGGATCGGTATCGCCGATACTCGCCTTAATTTTACTTGGTATCGGATTGGATAGGAAACCAGTGGTATCGCACATCACTAATACGTGTTAGCTAAGTGATTTAATATGAAATATTCTCAATAATATTTGTAAAGAAAACCTATATAGGTCTGATATGTGTCTTTACATATATTTCAATTTCAATATGGAAAACGATTGCATGTTTTTACTAAAACTAATATTAGATATTTTTAAATACGAGTGCATGTAAAACAATAATTTGCACAAAAAAATATGGGGTTTTCTCTAAAGAAGTTGCTACTCCACCCCGTTTAGAGTGTCATTATGAACGTTTTAAGTTATAACTAACGTGGTTGAAACGATGGATCTGCAACACACGAGAAACACTCTGCACTACATCGTTCTTTTCCCAAACGATGCATCGTACTATGATAGTTCAGCCACAGTCGATGTTTGAGAAACGCACCCCAGACTAGCACTTTTCTTCCCGCTTGTTAAAAACACCCATAGAAATATTGAGAATTGAATCGACGACTTGATAAATTTAGAGACATTTTCATTTCTTTCACTTAATGTCTTAACTGAAACCTCATTTTAGATACAAGCCTACCCTCGTATAACTGATCCAAACCTATCGTCAAATACCTTTAAATAAATTAATAAGTGACATACTTCATATAAGGGCGAGTGCAGATACGGATTGTTTAATACGTGAGCCCAGCAGGTGAAAGCCTTCGGACAGAAAGCCGCCCCTAAACTTTCTTTGATTGTTTGCAAATTCAACAGCGAAAAACAGCTACAAGTGTCAAACTGCACCAGTGACGACAATAATCGAAAAGGTTTTCTTCATACATTGGACTTTTGCACAATGCAGTACCTGATAACATCGGTATTTTTTTTTTATAATTTTTTTTTTTTTTTTTTGAGTACACCATTCATTCTGACTGCTCGACTCAAGATTTCTCTCTCTCTCTCCACTCATCTGCTTAATTTCGATATGTCAGGACATTTTCGATTTCTTTCCCCGTCCACCTACTTACAAAAAAAAAGGTGAAATGACGTTAAATTATAACAATAGAATATAATAATAACAACAATAATGACCCTCCCTGCTGTCAAACCTCTCTCTCTCCCTTTCCCCCTGCCCAGCCCTGTGTGTGACTGACTGGCTGTCGGCTTTCGGACAGCTTTATGTCACCCAGGTGTCCATGCGCATGCGCTTGACCGATGGGCTCTCCCTCTCGTCTGCCCCGCCGGCTGGAGGTCGACCCAGGCCGAGCGGGGAGTGGAAATCGGGCCGGTGATCCTCGCGATCGCTGCCATCGTAGGAGGAGCAGGAGGAGCTGAGGCTGTCGACGGGCGAGCGCCCCATGTCAGGACGGCCAGAGGAAGGCTGCTGCTGCTGGGGCGGGAAGCCGGATGGGGTGACACGCTCACGTGGAGGAGAGATGGGCTCTGATTTAATGTTGACATTCTGGCTGGTGTTGATGGAGAGGTTTGAGCCCTGAGGTAAGTGACCGCCACCTCTAAAGACAGACAGAAAATTAGGAAGATTAGTGGAAGTGCACAAAACTAGTACCCTACTCGAACCCTGTTTCTGGAGGCACACCAACAGTACATATTTTGGATATCTCCCTTAACTGACCCATTAACCTTTAGGTTTTGGAATCTCTTCTTGTGTTGTGATGAGTTGATTCAGGTGTGTTTGGTTAGGAAGAGGTTGAAAATGTGTACTCTTGGTGTGTCTTCAGGAACAGGGTTGGGATCGCTCTACTCTAATATTGGCACTCTTCATAAATATGAGCAAATAATACTGCAAAAAAAAAAAATACATTAACTAATGAATAAATGTTGTGTTGTATTTTTGGACATGTTCTGACCCCAAGAGCCAACTTGAACCATCCTCTTAACAGTGTGCAGGGACAAGATAGACACACATCCTTTTCCAGATTCATAACACTTACAGTTGATTATATTATATTATATTATATTATATTATATTATATTATATTATATTATATTATATTATATTATATTATATTATATTATATTATTCATTCATTTTCTTTTCGGCTTAGTCCTTTTATTAATCCGGAATCGCCACAGCGTAATGAACTGCCAACTTATCCAGCACATGTTTTACGCAACGGATGCCCTTCCAGCTGCAACCCATCACTGGGAAACATCCATACACACTCATTCACACTCATACACTACGAACAATTTTGCCTACCCATATCACCTCTACCGCATGTCTTTGGACTGTGAGGGAAACCTGAGCACCCGGAGGAAACCCATGCGAACGCAGGGAGAACATGCAAACTCCACACAGAAATGCCGACTGAACCCAGCCAAGGCTCAAACCAGCGACCTTCTTGCTGTGAGGTGACAGCACTACCTACTACGCCACTGCGTCGCATTATGTTATATTATATTATATTATATTATATTATATTATATTATATTATATTATATTATATTATATTATATTATATTATATTATATATATATTATATTATATTATATTATATGGCAGCATGGTGACTCAGGGTTAGCATCACAGCAAGAAGGTCACTGGTTCAAGTCCCCGGCTGTGCCAGTTGACATTTTGTGTGGAGTTTGCATGTTCTCCCCATGTTCGAGTCGATTTCCTTCGGTTTCCCCAACATTTCAAGGACATGCAATACAGGTGAATTGAGTAAAACAAAATTGGCTATAATGTGCGTGTGTATGAATGCGAGAGTGTATGGGTGTTTCTCAGTACTGGGTTGCAGCTGGATGGCAATTCACTGTGTAAAATATATGCTTGAATAGTTGGCAGTTTATTCTGCTGTGGCGACCTCTGATAATCAGGGACTAAGCTGAAGGAAATAAATGATTATTATTATATTATATTATATTATATTATATTATATTATATTATATTATATTATATTATATTATTTTCTAATTGTGGAAATCGTGGTATTTTCAGTGTTTTTTCGTTTGTTTGTTTGTTTTTTCTATTTTTTCGTATAGACATTTTCCATTTTTGGAATCTGAAGCAAAACTTACTCCCAATCACAGCTTTGTTTTTAGGTCTTACACCATTATGATGATTGGCTGGCTTTTGTGTTTCTTCATACGCTCAAAAAATGATGTTTGCTGTTTGTTCAAACTATTTATTTAAAGTGAGCTGAAACAAATTTTTTTTTTTTGAGTTTTTTGTGGACAACTTAATTGTTTTATGTTCAATCCACTTAAATTAGTAAAAACTAATAATTTTACTTAATTCCTTCATGTTGTCCCAACACAAATCGACTGTGTGGAACCCAGCATTTTTTACAGTGTATTTATACTGATCTAAAACAGGAGTTTTTCTTGATTCTTGTCACATGGATGTACTAAAAATCTTTTCTTATTGGACTATAATATTAAAAATATTTTGCTAATATTCATAGGGGTGTGAATAAATATGCCAATTGTGGCACAGACATGTTTAATTCAAAATATATATTTGTTTTCACAATAAGACTGTGCTTTTTTGCAGTTGTTTGTTCTCACTTGGAACTGAGATTTTGTTAATAATCTGATCAAAGATCGACTGTAAGACAATAAAGATATTTCTTTTTGCATATATTTTACAAGGGTGCCAGTATTAGTAGAGGCCACTGTAACTACAGTACACATTCCTACTTTATGATGCTAAACTAGAAGCCCAATAATGATATCCCCTCCCAGTCTCCATCTGTTAAGTCGATGGTGTTTGCAGCAATCCCAGCACCTGAATCATTTTAGAGGGTGGTATCTAATTAGAGCATGCCTGGCAGAACGTGACAAAAACAGCTCACTAATGTTTTGATGGCACAACCACTGCGTTTAAATGAGGGCTTTCATTCACAGGGTCTGGAAGAAGAACATTGTAGATTCTTTTTTTAGACTGTGCTGTTACAGTAAAACTAATGTATATCAACATAGTGTGTATTCATTTAAATGTGTCTTGTATCTCAATGTATAGTGCTCTTTAACTCTTTTTGGCATCATCTCTCTCTCTCTCTCTCTCTCTCTCTCTCTCTCTCTCTCTCTCTCTCTCAATCAATATGAAAATATTGTTGTTTTATCTATTCATTAATTCTATAAATGCTATAATGGCACATACTTATACATTAAATTGTAAATTAAATTGTATTTTTTGTAAGTAAAGATCATCACAAATATATAAAAAGTTTGAATAATAGGTGTAGCGAATGAGGTGAGGCCGAGAACCATGAGGGCATACAAGGTGGGTGGTGTGAGTGCTAATTACTGACACCTCCATGCATCACCTATCTCGAGTCTCATGGAGGAGCTCTGGATGTAAAAGGAGGAAAGACAGCAGTGGAAGACGAGAGAGGACCAGGCCTGGACAGGTTACTGTTTACTTTTGCTTTCAGTTTGGCAGCAGTCTCTCTAAGAAGCTGACGTCTGTTTGTTTTATTTGTTCATTAATACATTATTTAATAGTTTATTAATTAATATTTGTTTTGTTAGTTTTCTGCTTTCTTCTTCCCAATGGCCAGGTGAGGGGTTTGATAGGTTTCTTGGGTTTATTTACTGTTTTAACTTTTTTTAAACTATTTTCATCATAATTAAGCATATTGTTCTTGCCATAAAGTCTTTGATGTATTATTATGTTCATTCGGTTATTTATCATTTTAAATCATGATAAAATATTTATGACAACTATAAATATTTATCATAAATATTTTAGAAATCATTTCTAGAAATTGTAAAAGTAAAAAAATTATAGAAATAATAGGTTAGTTTTGAAGATAATGACTGAGTTTTTGGGTCATTATGCTGATTTTGTATTATTATTTTTTTCATTTCCTTTACTTCATTTCAATCAAAACATTTTATTTGATATACTTTTGTGTAAAATAAGGCCTGAACATCTAGTAATACTTCCGTATGTCGACTAAGAGCGTTTGTCCCCATGTCTGGGTGAAATTATTTAGTGCTCTGATCAAATGTCCCCACAAGTATAGAAATTTAAGTAATGTTTGACATCATGGGAACATTTTTATCTCTCTTTAAAGAAAATGGTTTTGTAAATCACAGAATGGAGTATTTTGAAAACGTAAATATGCAAATTGTTTCCTGTGAGAGTAGGGTTGGGTTTTAACAGGGTTTCATAAAGTCAAATTTAAGACTTTTTAAGACCATTACCAATGAAATGTAAGACTTACGGGGATAAACTCTATACTGATTTTTTTTTTCTAATGGAAATGGAAACGATTTTTCCTATCCTCATCAAAGAAATTCTAATTTACTTATTTCTTAGCTACATATTTTAAATAATGTATCAAAACAAGCAAACTCTGGTTTCATAGATGCATTTTTTTCAACTTTTATTTTAAGAAAAAAGCTAAACATATGGAATAACTGTCTCTCCAGGTTAGTGTTCTCACCTTAAAATGTTATTGTAAGAAAGATAATTCAACTATATCAGTAAATAGAGTTTAAAATGTAACTATTTGATAAAAGTTCTATTGAGATGGATTGCTGGTGATTGGATGATTTTGGCCTGAATAGCATTTCATGGACATAGGAAAATTAAGACCTATTTAAAATTATTTAAGGCCTACAACACAATATTTTGCCAATTTTAATGCTTTTTAAAACATAAAATTTAGTTTAAAGACATTTAAAGAATTGTTAACACCCCGCAGACACCCTGTTTAAGTATATGAGAAGTCCTCAAAAAAAAAAAGCTGTACGTGTGTGAGCGTGCACGTGCATGTTTTACTCACACCAGCGAGCTGAGAGCTGCCTGGCCCAGTTGATGCTGTTGCCATGCCGACACTGAGCCTATAGAGAGCCCTGGAGAGCCAAAGCCTTGCAGAGAGGAGAGCTCAGCACTGCTCAGGGAGTATTCTAGAGCAAAACAACACCACAACAGTTTATGAGTCACTCCAACACCTCTGCACTCACACACTCAAGCGCTTCAAGTACTTCTGTTCTGCACTCAGCTCAGACCGACACTCTTTCATCAGTTGTAGGCTCTTCCTCTTTATTAAGAAGAGTGAAATTAGATCAAGCCATGAATGAAATTATACATCATAAACTGGGTTTATTCAGGTTTTACCAAGACAAGTTTAAGACTTTTTAAAGACCATTATGAATGAAATTTAAGACCTGCAATGCTTGTCTCATTTGTAATACAATAATACAGTGATCTTTATTTAAAATAGTGAAAGAAAATAGTGAAAGACCATGGAATCACAAAATAAAATTGTAAAAAGTTACACAGACATACAATAAAAGTATGCAAGCTGTC
This sequence comes from Danio kyathit, assembly GCA_903798195.1. Classification (NCBI taxonomy): domain Eukaryota; kingdom Metazoa; phylum Chordata; class Actinopteri; order Cypriniformes; family Danionidae; genus Danio; species Danio kyathit. Next base: position 31,159,184 of record LR812536.1, on the reverse strand, counting down.
ACTGGGTTGGTACCTTTTCAAAAGGAACAAATTTGTGTGTAAAAGGTCCATATTAATCAAGGGTACATATTATTACCTAAAAAGTACAAAAGTGTTCCTCTTAAAATTTTAGGTACTAATATATACCTTTGAGGTACCAATATGGACCCTTCAAGTACAAATGTGTACCTTTTGAAAAGGTGACAGCTCACCTACTTTTATTCCTGAGAGGGTACAAAGACACACAGAATTATTTATGAATTAGAACACAATATTTCAGAGAAATTAAGACTTTCTGCGGTCACACTTTATTTTGATGGTCTGTTGAATCTGTTGAATTAAGTTACATTGAATTTACATGGCAACCAATTCTCATTAGATTAAGTAGACTGTTAGGTTGGGGTTAGGGTTAGTGTATGTTGACACGTACTTGCAAAGTTTCTTATAGTCAGTTATCTAGTTATCAGTGATACTATTAGACAGTCTACTAATACTCAAATGGACCATCAAAATAAAGTGTTACCCTTTCTGTAAAAAATAAATAAAATTGTGCAAACCACACAGTGACTTACCTGTAAGAGAAATTAAAACCTGTACATTTTAACGGTTACTGGTTGTTTATTGGTTGTTTATTAGGATTTAGTGATATTAACATACAGTACCACCAATAATACAACAACAAATTGACTAGAAGTGCAAATTCTGTGATGGTTTCTATTGTGTTTTTTTGTTTTCAGCAGAGATTTTAAGAGTTAAAAGTTTTTGAAATCGTCACCTTGGAATTATAAGGTTTTATCTGTGTTCTAAATGATTTTGAGATATTGAGCTTCAAGGTTTTTGCATTCCATACAGCAAACAATGTGTGTGTAACAGTTCTCCTTCATACATTAACATGACAGAGACCATAAATGTACTCTACATGTAAATTATAAAAAAGTTCTCTTAAATTTACAAATTGGGGAAAAAAAAAACAGACTTATTTTCTAAAAAGTCATTTTTCACTTGGAATTATAAGATTCTTTCTGGCAGATCGTTAACTTGAAGCATTACTTATAAAATAAAATCAAAACAAATAAACATTGGTGTTGTAACAATATGTTGATGCTTGAGAAAGTTAAATATTTGCTTTCTATAACATTTATTTAATGTTTTAGTATGAATATTTTTTCTTGTTCAAATTGAGCATACAACGCTAAATATTTTGTCCAGTGCAGATGTTAATTTTATGTAATTAACATGGTATTTATTGAATTATTTGCTTTATATGAACTATTGAATTATATTTATTGAATTATATGTCCCATGAACTGATTGCCATTCAGGAATAAGGAATAACTTCCTTTTTTTAACAATGTAAAATGTAACATTTCATCTCAATGTCAAAACATGATTCAAAATCATTACATTTACACATCTTTTTAGTTTCAGGTTTCTTCTCAGTTTTGTGTGGTGCTGCATTATTTAGTCGACTCTGATTTTGTGTTTCTTTCTGATCTTTCCCGCTGTCAACGGAGCAGTTCGTCGAGATGACAAAGAAAGCTGATCCTGATTGGTCCTTGTGCGTGCATTCGAAATGCGGATTGGCTCACAGAAAGAACCTTATAGAGCCAAGCTAGAGTTCCACTGTAGATAAAACCTTTTTTTATTTTTAAATAAAAAGTCTTAAAATGTAAACAACTTGTAAAAAAACACAATGTAAATTCGTGGTCATTTAATAATTAATTTTGACAAAAATGTCAGATGGAACCTTAAAATTCTAAAGTGACGATTTAGAAATTGCACTTTTTAAGACCCTATAGAAACCCTGATAAAGGAATGAACTAATGTAGGAGTGTGTCATTTGTGCTCACCAGAGTTGTAGGCAGTGGGCATGCCTGAGTAGACAAGGCCTTGTGGTGCCAAACTCGGGGTGGTGACGGAGACCACCGGTGTGGCGAGAGGCTGAGTCGACTGGGAACTGCTTATCCTCTGGGTGTTCTGTACACAGGAACAAATACACACATTATAGAGGCAGACAGTCATGTGCGCTCTATCTATCCACGTGGAGCACTGTCCACAAAATAGAGTCCTTTGGTGAAAATTATGTAGTGATACCATTGAGTGCCAGTAAGGGGCGCTGCAGATTCATTCAAAATAGAAATTGAATTATTTTGCAAGTTGCTGTTAGTTGAACTGCTGTAATAATGAAGCCCCTGGACAAGGCAGAAAATAATTATATTTAAAATATAAGAAGTGATTTCTTAAATTAACATATATTATATAGCTCCTACCTAATTTATGCTAAAAAGGTATACGGTGATATGTTGATTGGGGTCGAGTGGTAAAATATGCTGAGCTCTATCAAAAAGTGTTTGATTACAGACTTAAATCTTGATCAATTAGAGCAGTTATTTACTGATCAGAAAATATGATGTGCTGCATATGGTCTTATCCAAATAGCATGCAGTGAAATTAAAATCACCTCAAGCCAAGTGTGTATGCATGCAGTGAAAACACACGCACAGACACCCGCAGAGACACACATTTTAAAAACAATGTTGCTATTAGATACAGATTATATTTAATATGAATAATAAATCAGATTTATAATGTAATATACAGCAATGGAAATGAAAGATCACTTCAAAATGCTCAGTTATTTATAGCATGTGTAGTAACTTATAGATTCGTATAGTGTGTGGTTGAGTAAATTGTCATTTTTTATTCAGATTTATTCTGTAAAATACTATTGACAGTTCTTCTAAACCTGCTTGCTTTATTTATTTATTTCATTTATTCATTCATTCATTCATTCATTCATTCATTTATTTATTTATTTATTTATTTATTTATGCATGCATGTATTATTTGTTTGCATAAAATAACAAAATAGGTCATGTCATCCAATCTGTTTAGATATTTTAATAGAATACAATACCATTGTTACGCGTTTACATAATACGTTTTACATAATTCACATACATGTTTAACTTCAAAAGTTGAAATCAATAAAGTATAACCCGTATTTACAATCTTTACCTATTACATATTTACCCTAATGCATCAAGTAAATCGAGAGAAACTTAGGACTTATGAGAAACTCCTCAATTTATGACATCATTTTGGCCTCTGCTCCATTTTAACGACATCATCATAAAAATAAAATAAAATATGCAATCACCGCCCAGGCCAAAGAAATGCAAAAGCGCATAAGAATTTGGGTAATGCTCAAATATGTAGACTGCAATAGCATGTTTTATGTGGATTTGTGTGTTCTGCTTTGATTGTTTCAAGCTTTTATGTTGCATCAAAACTAAAATGAATACCAGGTTTATTGGTGAGGTCTTGGGGAAATATGAAATAATTACTAATAACTGCATTTCTGTGGATGCGCTGTTCTCCTTTTCGTTCTTCCTTGAAATCACCCACAACAGTTTTCCTTTAGCTCTTACACATACATACTGTGATTCTTTTAAACTTCCTTAAAAAGGCTCGAAACATGCAGTGTTGAGTCACACACAATGCAGACTTCCACACACGCTCATGATGAGTTCATCCAGTTCATGGTGGGTTTAGTCGATCTCCATCTCAAGCAGTGGACTCTGAGTGCGTCTTTGCTAGTTAAAGTATTGTGATTTGAAAACCAAACAGCCTATCAGCCTTCCCAATGCATTCTGTGAAACTCACCAACTCCATCTCTTCCTCCTCTGACTGCTTCCAACAGAAAAAAAAGCAGATGATGCTGTCAGTAAAAAGGCAGGTGGGGCCGTTCTCACCAGGACGTGCCTTTAAAACTAACTTATTCAAATTCAGAGACCCAAGCGTGAACCGAACGCTGCCTCGGGTTACTTGCAGTACAACTGGAAATTCAAATTTGGAGTCAAATTCAAATGAAAAGTCAAATTTGTTGGCACTAAATACACAACGTTTCCATTCCTCACGGGCATGGGGTTTGTTTGATGCCGCAATTAAGTAAATGTAAGGCGACTTCTTGTGCTAAACAAAAGAAGAGTAAACGTATGGGAGAATAATGATGTTTTTGTTGTTGTTTATTTGTTAGTTTGAACTCCTTAGAGAAAACTAAAATCACTGAGGAGCTTGACCTCGCAGCAAGGATGTGCTTAACCTTTCACCTCAGACACTCATCCATATGTGAGCTGGTGTGTCCAATAGCTCCATCAATCTTCTTGCTTTCATTGGAACAGTCGACCACTTGCTTTAATTGATTATTTACAAGAGAGGAATAGTAAACACTAGCTGAATGAGGGCTAGAAAATGAAGCTGATGACTAGTGAGAATTTAAGTACTAATGAACAGTATAGTGTCTACTTTAATGTTTCAGATAACGTTTGTGGAACATAAAATGAAAAAATGTTAAATAGTTTCATCTTTTTTATTATTGTAATCATATTTATATATATATATATATATATATATATATATATAAGCAAGTATGATATCTATATATCTATCTATATATATATATATATCTATATCTATATATCTATATCTACATCTATCTATCTATCTATCTATCTATCTATCTATATCTATCTATCTATCTATCTATCTATCTATCTATACTATATAAGTCTTGCTATATATATATCTGCTCTATATATATAATCTCTATATATATATATAATATATATATATATATATATATATATATATATATATATATATATATATACTATAGTTAAAATTATAATCAGCGTTGCCAAATATAGCTGATTTTTTCCAGCCCAAACGCTGTCCAAAAAAACACACAAACACACACACACGCACGCACGCACACACACGCACGCACACACACACACACGCACACACACGCACACACACAAAAGCCCATAATATTAGATTAATAATTCTTTTAATTTTAATTTATTTAAATCGAAATTAAACCTATTTACTTTAACTATTATAATTGTTTAATAGATTCTTTTTCATAAAGCAACGAACACCAGCAGTCACAAAACCACAACATAACCGGCTCGCATCGAAACACTGCCCCCCCTCACCCACACACTGCACTTAATGTTGTGTAGATTACACTACATATTAGAGTATGCTTTACTTTCAAAATGGGGTATAAATTTGCCCCATTTCGTGTTTTAAATTATTTTGAACACAATTAGGTGCTATTGGTCAATCTTTTATTTAATGTTTACAATGCAAATCCAATTAGATCCACTTATTTAGTTAACAAGGCAAGTCTCTCAAATAATATATCTACTAAAAGACAGAAAATATTACTTTACAAACTGTCTTGTAAAATTATCATATAAACATTTTAATATTACTATTATCATATAACAATAATATTAATAAAATTTATTTAAAAACTGAATAAATATAAATTTACACAAGTAAATACATAGACTCAATGATGGGCTAAAAATTAGCGGATTTCTGTGCACTGGGCCTAATTTTAAGTAATGCTGCTCATAATATATTTTATTTGTAATCTATTCGTATTTAATATACACTCACAAGATTAATCTACTTGCAACTACTTAAAGTATTAAATTAAGTATCAAACTTGTTGATACCGCACAACCTATTTATCCAACAAAACATGAATAGAAGCTAAGTCATCACACAACATTTTACACCACAAATACATAAAAAAATGTCCCTGCAAAATCCTGAAGAGACTAAATAACATTATAATACATTTTAGGTGAAGTAGTGCGGTCCATAGTATATTTATCTGTTATCTACATATAAAAATAGTATCTATTTATAATTAATATCTACTTAGAAGCTAAAATACTTTGCAATTACATGTAATATTAAATTAGGCATCAAACTTGATTGAAATTACAATCAATGCAGGATAAAGTGACATCCATAAACCAACCATAAAATTAGGGGAAACAGAGAAAACTAAAGAGTGCAAGTTGCAAGTGGTGCAATATGCAAATCAGCTTTGAAATCCACAGCTTTTATATTTTTTTCAGTTTCAAGAATCTAAAAAAAAGTGTTAATTCTCATCATTTGCATACATCCCTTTGTTCAGCTGACAGTGTGGAGTTGTACAGTATTGAGGACTCTGAGCTTTCTTCTCAGTGGTGCGGAGCCAGTGCTGTCTTAATACCAGCACTCAATCAATAACAGTGGGGAGACACGACAAGGGCGACAAGATATTATCTGGCTCACACTCTGGGCTTCTGATTAAGCCTTCATCCCCACTCTGTCACACTGCGATGTGATTAATTTAATACCATTATGTTCTAATGACAGCCTGTCTGCAGGCACACTCACAGGCCCTGCCTTAGTCTCTGTCTGTGGCAGTTCATTCATACACACACACACAGAAAAGGACATTCGCCATATACAGTACTGTTCGCAGATATGCCCAAATGAATAATCCTCTGGGCCTCTTACTACTGATGACTTCAGATGCCACGAGCTTGGCGTGTAAGATTTGTTTTGATTCGCGGTGGATAACCAACTGTACTGCTTCCAGATGCTGGCGTGCTTTTCCATACACTCGCATGCATATGTATATTTACGCTGAGCTAAGAAACCCCAATGCTATTTAGCAAACACGGTTCCGTGAAAGAAACCAGAGTTGCTTCTGCAAATTATTGACTGTATTTAAATATAATAATAATAATCTTTTTTGCGCTTCTCATTTTATAGTTTAGTGATTAATGAGGCTGACAACCGGGTGTAGCCTCAGGTGCTGAATGTGGCCAGAGCTCTCTGCTCCTTAATTATAATCATTTGAGAGGCCCTCTAATTTCTAGATGAATAATAGAAGGAGTGAGGTTACCTGGATCTCGGATATTTTGCTCTTGTGTAACTGATAGTTTTTTCACTTATTTAAAGGGGTAGTGCATCCAAAAATGACAATTCTGCCATGTTCTCACCCTCAACCTGTTGCAAACCTGTTTGTGTTTCTTTCCTCTGTCAAATGCAAAGAAAGATATTTTGAAGAATACTGGAAGAAAAAAAATCAACAAAAGACTCACTGCGCCTTCAAAACCAACCCAAGCTCATTCTGAAATCATACCGCTATATACATTTTCATGAGAGCGCCAAATACCAGGAGCTACGTTTTTTTTTTTTTTGACATTTTTGATGATTTTTTTTGTCGGATTTTTGACGAATCCACCAGAGGCCGCTGTGTGCGCTTTTTCGGATCTTTCGCACCTGCTGTTCTCATGTAAAATCACCAGAGGCTGCTGTCGACTGACTGACTGAATGACTGACCGACCGACTGAGCCACCCTCCTCCTACCCTAAACCCAAGGGCATAGAATTGGCATTGAGGGAGGGGATATGTCCCCACCAATATCCACCAATAACTGAAATGTCCCCACCAATAATATAATTGCCTTCAAAATAAAATATTGCTCTGTCAACCCTTAGTAACCTAGATGTGCTCAAAGGGTTAAATCCATGGACATATATAATAGATAATAGGAATAAAACGGTTAAATTGCATCACGTGCCTCTCTAAATTTCTGTACATTCATTCCTCCTCAAAGCCAGATTGCAGTAAAATCATGTAAATTGACTTTTGCAGCATAGGACATGCTTCATTAATTGTTATTAGTATTATTAAGTGTTTAAAACCTTTATTCATGTTTTTAAAAGCACGAAACAGAATTTGTGCAGTTTAATACATGCGCTCTAGGGATGTACTGAACGTCCCAATCAATATCAAGAGCAAATCTACGCACTTACCTAAACCCAACCAATAGTGTTTTAAAAAGCACTGATTGACCAGCCCACCCACTTCCCTAAACCCAACCGACAGTGTTTTAAAAAGCAATCCGCAAAAAGATTCGCCTGACTTTTACAACGTTTTCAGATTTTACCACATTCCCACCCTGTTATTTCATTGTTTATTTTATCTTTTGGCTTCTGTTTTTGTCTTACCCATTTTCTAGAACCGTTCTTTGGCAGACTCGAACCCCATTGTTGTGGGCAAGTCCTCTCTGTGTTTCAAGTCCGCTGACGTACATGGCAAGCTAGTGGTAGTGTTCGTTTTAAAGGCAAAATGCAGCCAGACGTACTTCTGACTACATAGTTTGTGATCTCCAGAAATGTATATAGGGGGGCGTTTTCAGAATGAGCCTGTATAGTTCAAAACAATCCAATAGGTGTGTGGACTAAAAAAATCTCAAAGCATTTGCACACTCCATCAAAAAGACATGAGATGAAGTGACAAGAAATTTACCCGTTAAAAAAAGGGCAAAAGTTTTTGACCATTGTTACCATGATTAGCTTGGTCAACAAAATCATTGCCCTTTTTTATCCCAAGTAAATTGCTTGTCACTTCATCTCTCTTGTATCTTTTTGAATTTTGAGAGCAAGCAGACTTTTTTCAGTTTTCTCATTCTTTGGAGGAATGTTGGAAGCCATTGACTTCCATTTTTTTTTGTTATGATCTTTCCCAATGGCTACTGGTTTCCAACATTCATCAAATGATCTTCTTTTGTGTTTAAAATGGAACCACTCAAGGGTTAGTAAACATATTAATACTAGCAATAGTACTTTTTAGGGTAGCTTTTTATGTGATTTTAAATATTTCTTAGCTTTTTATCATCTTGGCTTTGTTTTTGACTAGTTGTATGCATGTATCCTTGTTTGTATCTTTAACTTCTATACTTTTTATATGTAAAGCACTCCAAGATGCTAATTTTAAAGGTGTTATGTAAAATAAAGTGAATTAATGTTCTAATAAATAGGGAGTAAATGTTCATTTTTGAGTGAACTACTCAAACTCTTGCTTGTGCAGATCCCAAACATTGATTTGGAACAGCAGTTTTGTGGATGTGCGCATGCGGAATCAATTTATTCTGACTCACCAGGGGTGGCATCATGCCCTTGCTGGATGGGGGGATGACGACTCTCAAGTCTGGCTTGCGGCTGCCGATGCCCATGTTGCCTCCCGGTGGTGGCGGTGACTTCGCAGGCATGACTTTACCAAGTCCGTTCCCGCTGGGTGTACCCAGAAGCCCCGGCGAGCCCCTCGGGTTAACGAAGCCGTTTCCTGCTGAGACACACATAAGGGCGGAAAGCATCAAGGGATTGTGCTCTAATCGACCAATCCCCAACAGCCATCAGTTGATCGGACGACATGCCATTTCCCAGCTGCAGTCGTGGCATCTCATAGCACGCAACGTTAAGTGTTCCCGACCCTCTGGGAAAGTTGTAATAAGACTCTAGTAATTATCCTGCACATTTACGAAAATAAAACATAAATTTTGAAATTGATGAGCCTTTGGTTGGGTTGGTGTACAATGGCGTCAAAGCTGTCTTTGTGTGTCCCAGGATGAGGAAAGCAATTCAGTTTAACAAATGTAGTGTGACTTGAGCTCTTTAAGAAGGAATGGCTAAAGTCATTACAACTGAGTGCAGCCATTCACTGCTATCAAAGGCAATTAAAGTGCCATTTTGGAGAAGAAATCTAAAAACTTTGGTGGGGTGTCAACGGTAGGTTTACATCTGCTGAACTTTACCATCCCTAGTTTAAAATTCAACTACAGCTACTTTTATTTGGAACTTTTTACAGCAAAATCTGCATGTTAAATTTTAGCACATGCTGCAGTGACCCAAAAATAAGCACAATGAGAGGAAAACAAAGTCACCGAACGTCAGACTGCAGAACATCAACAACAAATAGTAAAAGGTTTGTGCGTGAACTATGTCATCACACGAGAACGAACAGGCTAATCCATCAAGTCTGCACCTGACTGACCTCGCACCCGTATACTATATATATTGCGGGTTTCTGGTTTCATATGAACGTCATAGCTTTACAAAGATGTCTTTCTACCATCTGCTGGCCCACATTGTTAGCAAGTTCCTTCACACAACCATCTGAAATATTCTCTAACAATCATGGGTCATTTACCCGCACAATGTGTAACCTCCGAAGACAAACACAGGAATTACAATTGGCCGGCGTTCAAACCCAAAAGCACAATCACCCCTAAGGTCTCCATTTGAATGTTTTCTCTGGTCGCTTTGAAAAAATGCTGAGCAACTAAACAACAACCACAAGGCAAACAAGTGCAATGTCTTCTGCTTTGGGGAAAAGGTCCATTTCATTTCCATTTGCTTGGAACTGTGCATACAGCAAAGTGCAATCTCATTTCCGTGTGTTTTTCTCCATAACAGAAGCTCGATTAAATGTTAGTCATGGTGCTTTTTCTGCCCCCCACCCAATGCTCATTTCCTGTGGGGGCTTTCGGTTGGGACAGAGAGAAAGAGAGAGAAGGCCATCATCAGAGAGACAGATTAACTGTGTCTCTGCTGAGAGGGACACTTCAAAAAGTTAAGAAAAAAAACTGTTCACAAACAGAAGACAATAGCTACGTTTCCATCCACCTATTTTTATGGGTATTTTGAACATGCGCATGAAAAAAAATCATTGATGGAAATGCCAAGATGCGCATACATTTTGAAAATGCACATAAAAAACATCCAAGCAGGCACACAACATCATAAGATGTTAATATTAGGTTAGATTTAGATCATGGCGTCAGGTGACCAAAATTTAATGTCTAGCCTACATCTAAGGACAACATTGTTTTGACGTCGACGTTGATATTTGGCTGATTTTAGGTTGCATTGGAAAGTGACCAAAATCCAATGTCTGATAGATGTCATAGTGGTAACATCCACACAACGTCAAGGTGTAACATGATTAGACGTTAATATTTGGTTGATTTTAGGTTGATTTTAGGTTGGAAATTGAATATTAAGGTCAGCCTGATGACGACAAAATCCAACGTCCCCACAACGTTGGGGTATATTAGGGTAGAACGTCAATATGAAGTCATGTTGATGTGCTGTGCCTGCAAAGATATGCACATAACTGAATAGGATAAACCTTATTTAATAAGAAAAGATGTGCATAAACAACAATGGAAACACTTTTACAGAACAAGTTCCAGTATGCGCATTACAAAAGTTATGTGAATTTGTTATAAAAGATCATGTGATGATAAAAGTGTGTGTGAATGAACAAACCAGCAGGCTGACCGCATTGTAAAACATCTGAAATGTTGCTTTGGTCATTCTAAAACGGCAGTATTAGTGTTATTATATTATTAATTACATCCAGAATTGTCAAGAATGTCTGTGCTCCGCATATGACACCTTCAAACGCCACCACGTGTTCATTATGTGTCGGCTTCTGAGGCGCAAGTCATTTATTAAATGAAGAAAAGATTGACGCAGCTTCTCCTACTGCAACAAATTCCGTTTTTACTTTTGATATTTGGCGCCAGTTAATCAGAAAGTGACGATTTTCTTCTCTTTGACTCATTGGATGGAAACATTTTATTCGCACGTCTTTTATGCAATATTCCAGTTATGCGCATAAATTTAATTTGCATCTTCAAATGGAAACATAGCTAATGTGAAATCGGTTCCTGTATCTTACATAGTGAAAAATAAATCCACAGATTTAAAGGTAAAGTATGTGGCTGTAACAGAATACCGGACTGGCATTTAAATAGGATAAAAGTTATTTTATACTATTTAGGGCTTTTATAAATATATATATATACACACATAACAATGTAACATCTTGCGATCTAGGAAAACGAGTAACAAAGGATTAATAATTACAAAAACATCTATTTTAAAAGATCTTTATTAATTAAAGGCAGGAAATTATAGAGTCACCCCATGCAATGCTTGCAGTTCAACTTTTCATAAAATATATTTTTATGAAATGAACATATAAAGTAATAATGCTAGCACACAGCATGTTGATGGAAGTGCGCTATTCACCAGGTTACATCTCAGTTAATTTACAAGAATCTAGATTGATAGTTGAAGCTAAATTTGCATCAGTTTTGTATGCTTAACAAAACTCAATGAAGATCACCCATCTAACTTGGATTGACAAACAAAAGCACATTTTTTGTGGGTTGTAATTAAAAACTTGAGCATGACAAATTGTCTGTGAACAATAAACACATTTCATGGAACTTGCCAAGTAGAACATTAACATTTATTCATTTTGCAGATGCTTTTATCTAAGGCTTCACAGAAAATGAGGACTAATTCATCAAAAGTAGAAGTATACCCTGACTGTGAGTTACCATTTTATTTTTCTGAATTAATAGCCTTTCTGTCATTATTAGCTAGGCTGTGTATTTTGTTACAGTGGAAGTCTCCTCAACCTCCATCCTCAATGGGTTAAGACACCTTATTTTTTTAAAGTTAGAAAATAAAATTAATATAGTCTTTGAGGTTCAGTGATCACATTTTGTTGCCATTTTTGGAGCATGTTAAATTTCTGAAACTTGAAGCAGTTACTGTAGAATGAATGGTTGCCCATCTTGAACTATTAGTCTGTACCTTCCAGATGAGTAATAGTGCTGATATAGCACAAGCATACAACTCTTTCTTGACATAAAACAACAAGTTTGAAGAACATGCCACCACCCAGGCTATTCAGTTTAATATATTTTCCCTTTTCTCTCTCTTTTAATTTTGTCTTGTCTTTTTTCTTTTATTATCATTATTTACTTTACTTAATACACCATGCTGCCAACCTCCACTTTCAGTACTGACCTGTTTATATGCTTAAGGTGTAAAATGAATGCACGTGAAATATTGTTTATACACATCCTATACTGTGTTGCACAATATGAGGGTTATATTGTAGTTTATTTTTTATTTTTAATAAATTTTGTACTGGGGCGTCACAGTGGCGCAGTGGGTAGCACGAACGCCACACAACAAGAAGGACGCTGATTCGAGCCTCGGCTGGGTTAGTTGGCATTTCTGTGTGGCTTTCTGTTTGCATGTTTGTGTGGGTTTCCTCCGGGTGCTCCAGTTTCCCCCACAGTCCAAAGACATGTGCTATACGTTAATTGGGTAAGCTAAACTGTCCGTAATGTATGTCTGTCAATGAGAGTGTATGTGTGTTTCCCAGTGATGGGTTACAGATGGAAAGGCATCCGCTGCGTAAAACATGTGCTGGATAAGTTGACGGTTCATTCCACTGTGGTGACTCCAGATTAATCAAGGGACTAAGCCAAAAATAAATGAATGAATTACTGAATTTTGTACTGTTATATAATTTTATTTAATTTTTTCTATTTGTACTGTTATTTTCTCCGTTATTTTTGTTTGTTAACTGTCACAAAAATCTGATAAATAAATCTTTTTAAAAAAGTAGAAGTATAAATCACACAATTTTATTCTTTTTACTTTCACTTCTTATATTCATTAGTTATTTATTTAATAAACAATAGTGACTATCACATAATATTATGACTTATAGAAAACATACACTAAAATGTCATTAGCTGTAACAAATATGTTACACTGAAGGCACTACATTTAATATGTTTTCTATGCATTTACAATCAAGTTTCAATAAACAAATTATCAAAATTTTTAACATAGTAAAATTATAATAGAATTGGAATGTATAGATTTGCAAAGACTTATTTCTATTACAAAGTGCTGATGAATTCTACTTAAATATCTAGTCAAATATTATTTACTGTCATCATGGCAAAGATAAAATAAATCAGTTATCAGAAATGTGTTTTGAAAACTATTATGTTTAGAAATGTGTTAAAAAAATCTTCACTCCAGTAAACAGAAATTGGGAAAAAAATAAACAAGGGGGGTAATAATTCTGAATATACTGCATATACATAATCCTAAAACTGCATGCAAATTCATTATGTAACTGCTTATCAAATTATTCAAATCGAGAAAAATTGTACTAATAAAAAAACCAAACAAGTATGTGTGATTTAGCTTTTGCCCAGTACTGTAAATGTTTATTCGACTGACAGGAAATATATGACGAATATGCACGCTTGAGTGTGTGAATCTGAAGTGAGAGGGAGGCAAATATCTTGTAATTACTGTAAAAAAGCACAGCGGCAGCGCATTACTCTGATAACGATCAAAAGGAGGGAGGATGATATCATTAAGTTGAAATGCTCCCAATTTCTGAAAAAGGCGCCTGTTCTCAAAAAGGCGGAATGTGTAACTGAGGCCCTACTGAGACATAAGCTGCTCTGATTCGGAGCTGTAACCAGCATGCACACCCCTCTCTCGCTTTTAAAAAGCCCCTCATTGAATCCTCTCATACCAAGCAGACTGAACCCGGTCTAAATGAACGCACAATACTGAAGAGTAATACCTTATTACATCGCTGTCTCGAACAATACCACTTACCCTCATAAAATAAGTCTCTCTCTCAGCTCTGAGTAATGCATGATCCTATGGGAGTGTGGTTACATAATGACCCGCTTTTACAAAACAAATCATTTGTTTCTTTTCAGAGCAAGGCTGATTTGATAAAAAGCACCAGATAAGTCCTAACCATTTATAAGTCGTCATTACCTTGAGCAACACGGTGTCTTCAAAGGGCCAAAGTATGCATGAATGAGGAAAGACTAATGGATTTCAGAATCAAAGCTTCGCCTCCCTAATAGATTAAGAGGAACGGAGTCCAAATTCTAATTATAGTCTTAATTAATGAGGCTGAACAGTACCTCTTTAACGGACGCAGCCATATTGTTTTGGCTCCGGAAATCATGCACAGGAACAATATGAGCCGGGAAAGGAGTTCCAAGTGCTGGTGCCAAAAATAATTCAATTCATATTTAACTTGGAAAGCCCTTTTGTACCAAAAAAGATAAATATCACTTCAATACCTCAAGATGTAGTGAAGTACCTGGCAGATAAATGCTTTTTAAACAAACACACAAACAGGGCTTGTAATTGATCCGTATTAATTTATTTCCACTTTTTTTTATACAAACAATATTATATTTTGTTCTTATGGATGGGAGTGTTACATGCTTGTGTTGTTTGTGCCCTGTTTGTGTGTTTTCTCTCTCTCTCTCTCTCTCTCTCTCTCTCTCTCTCTCTCTCTCTCTCTCTCTCTCTCTCTCTCTTTCTCTCTCTCTCTCTCTCTCTCTCTCGCTCTGTTCTCCCATATCTGCTTTATTTTCTCAGGTTCCGTTCATTGGTCGATCCATCTGTTAATCATTTCCTCTCTGGGGACGTCGCTCTGACATCATATCCAATAGGCCAAGACCTCTCCAGCCCCTTTCTCTCTTGTTTCTGTTGCTGTGTTTATTGCGTTGTGTTCAAAGAAAACCCTGTCTAACTGTGTATTCTGTTGTTACCCGTTTCTGTGTGTTCACGTATCCGTCTGCTATTTATATCAATCCGTTTATCTGTTTCATTCATTTGTCCCGTCTTTTACGAGGCTTGGATGAAGAGGACAGGTAAGCAGGTCACGTGACATACATTTTGCAACATGTAGTACTACTCTTATGTTTAGCACATTAGGTTAGGGGCGATCGCCACCCCTTGTACTCGGAAGACTCTTTGTGTGTTTATTACTTTGTTTTCATATATTTAGTAGTTAGATGCTTCTGGGGAGTTTTCTTTTCTTTAGTTTCTTATGTCCCTCCTGCCAGCTCTCTTGTTTTTCACCGTCTTTGTGTTTGTCCCAATATTGTGTATATTGTAAATGATATGTTAGCCTTCTTTTTCTTTATTTTTGATTTATTTGTTGTTTTTGTTCACTTTGGAGATTGTAAATAAAAGTCAGTTTTGGTATATCTGCGTTGGTTGTCTTTGCACTTCATTCACTGTATATATACATTTATTTTAATTGTAGATTAAATGTCAAATCCCATTTCCCTAGACCAGGGGTCTCAAACTGCCAGCCCGCGGGACAGATTAATAATAATAATTATTATTATTATTATTATGCCTATTATTAAATTGTAGTATTTTTATAGCAATTTAAACTACCCCTTCGCAACTTTGACTGCATATACTCAGGGGAAGAATG
Organism: Danio kyathit; assembly: GCA_903798195.1. Classification (NCBI taxonomy): domain Eukaryota; kingdom Metazoa; phylum Chordata; class Actinopteri; order Cypriniformes; family Danionidae; genus Danio; species Danio kyathit. The sequence goes on along the minus strand of LR812536.1, from coordinate 31,143,410 downwards.
TCTGAGTGCAGTTAAAGCAGCCCTCCTATGAATCGTCAGTTATTGATATGGCCCCCCGCCAATTTGAGTTTGAGACCCCTGCCCTAGACTAACATCAGGAGTTTGTAACTAAAATATGCATTTTTAAAGGAGAAATGTCTGATCAGCTGAAAAAAAATAACATCAGTGCACAGCACACTTTGTCGTACTCAATCAAAATTCTCAAAGATAGGCTCATCAGATTGCTAATTGGTGCTCATCAAAACACAAATGAAGTATTTCTGGATCCATTACGTTTGCATCACTTCCTCTTTGTGCATGATCACGCATTGTGAACTTCAGCATAATCTGTAAAGCTGAGAGCGTGCTCTTGCCAGCTTCAACAAGGTGTCTTTAACACATCGTCTTGTAGTGCCAAATGCATTGCAGTGCACTAATTGAATGCGTTGGATCTGCTCTTCTAATGTATCAGCCACACCTCTGTGATCCCATGACGAAAACACATCTAACTTTACAAGACTTCACATTGTTTGACTTTAAATTAAATTAAGATGGTTGCCAAACCAGCCACTTAGTTGCTGTTTAAACATGCTGGAAACACAGCAATTTAGCTCTTTATTATGAGAAAGCACAAGGTCTTGACATGTGATGATGTACTTGCTGGTTTTCTCATTCTGAAGCATCTTGGATTGACTTTAGAAGTGTAGCTGTTAAGATGAAGACAGTCGAAAGATCTCTTGGCTCAAAGGAGACTGTGCACAAAGCATCAAGGACTATAGTTTACCTTTTGGAGCTGTGAGCTCTTCAAGCCCTAAGTGGTTTGTGTCGGGCTGTCTCCATTCTTCCTTCACACACATACACACACACAGAACCTGCGCTTAAGGACAGGACAGATGCTGAAGTATGCTGGGACAACTGACAAAAAAAAGAAATAAATCTGGAGAGTAGTGTCTGCAGGACTGATAATGCTCAGCTAGAGCTGTCAGTGGCTTCATTCAGGCTTACAATGTACGAAACTTCAGGCTTTTCGAAAATTGTATTTGAAGGCAGTACTGTATACAACTCTACAGCTAATACAACAGTAATATGAAAAAGTCTATAGTGATCCACAAGGTGTGTTTAGGTATATACTATAATATAAACTATATACATTCATATTCTTTGCGGCTTAGTCCCTTTATTAATCTGGGGTCGCCACAGCGGAATGAACCACCAACTTATCCAGCACATGTTTTATGCAGCGGATGCCCTTCCAGCTGCAACCAATCACTGGGAAACATCCAAACACACTCATTCACACACATACACTACGGACAATTTAGCTTACTCAATTCACCTATAGCACATGTCTTTGGACTGTGGGGGAAACCAGAGCACCTGGAGGAAACTTACGTGAACACGGGGAGAACATGCAAACTCTTTGCTACCCACTGCGCCACCGTGCTGCCTATAAAGTATATAAATGAAAATGAGTCAAGTTAGCGATAATTTCACAGAGAAATTTCATATTACTTCCATAGATCCCAAACGTTTCAGCCCGCAACCCCCAAAATAACAATGCCAGTGACTCGCGACCTCCAATATCCTCTGAAGTGGTTATAAATATATAAACCTTGCACACAGCAGCGCACACAATAGGTCCAAGTCTATTCATTGTTTAAACGTGAATGCCGTAAAGGTGTCAGAAAGTTTAACCTGGTGCCATCAAATCAATGTGCTGCATCTGACGCAATTGCTGTGTCTTTAATATAACATAATCACCAAAGGAGTCGAAAGAAAAAAAAAAAAAAAAAAAAAAAAAAAAAATCGAAAGGCTGATGGCTTTTTATTTGCATGTTGTTGTTTTTTTTTTTTTTTAAATGTGACTATTACCTACAATTTTTATTGATAAAATATGGTAATTCTAATAATTTATTAGGGCGACGCGGTGGCGCAGCAGGTAGTGCTGTCACCTCACAGCAAGAAGGTCTCTGGTTCAAGCCTCGGCTGGGTCAGTTGCCGTTTCTGTGTGGAGTTTGGATATTCTCCCTGCATTTGCATGGGTTGTCAATGAGAGTGTATGTGTGTTTCCTAGTGATGGGTTGCAGCTGGAAGGGCATCCGCTGCGTAAAACATGTGCTGGATAAGTTGACGGTTCATTCCACTGTGGTGACTCCAGATTAATAAAGGGACTAAGCCGAAAAGAAAATGAATGAATGAATAATAATTTATTAAAAATGAATTAGATTTTTGGAAATCACAAAGCGACCTCCCCTCCCCCTCCCCTCATTGTCTCACGACCCCCCTACTTTGGGAAGCACTGCTATAAATCATAAAAATTACACGCATACACTACTACGACATTTGAGAACTCCATTAAAGTATGATAATGAATTACTATACGTATCCTAGATTTCTATTAATTTAATATAGATACCCACAATTAATAAATACATAATAGTGATAAATGTTAGTACGTTAGTTATAGTTCATGTATTTAATAACACATTTAATTACGGTGTCTAATTTTTGTTAAATAAATGAAAATTTTCATTAATGAAAATGAAGTTGTTCACTGTTAGTTAGTTAACTCGGAGCGCATTAACTAATGCTAACTTTGAATTAAGAATGTATTAGTAAATGTTAAGAAATCTTATTTATTCTTAGTTCATATTGTAAAGTGTTACCTACATAATACATTTTATATGAATGTTATTTAAAAATAAAATATTTAATAAATTAATTTATTAACTACTTTTCTTACAGTGCTATTTTGATTATTTGCTAAAACTCGGGGTTGATTTTATTAGAAAAAATAAATAAATAAAAATCACTATTTGGAAAGATATTTTTTTTAATCAGATCAAATCAGATTGTTTCTTTTTCATTTCGCATCAATAGCAAAACAGTGCCAATGCTTTGTGAGTCAACAATGGAATTTGGGTAATTTGACAGAAACCGGGCCTTCTGTTCCCTGCAAAAAAAAAGTCAACAACACAAATAAAATCTGAAACGAAGACGATCCGAAAAGCAAACATTCATCTGGAGCCGTGCTGAGCTTCCATATCAGAGAGAACTCTGCGAGCAAACCAAGCCATTTTGTTTCACAGCGCTGATGATTCATCCTGACCTCCAGCAACTGCACATAGTTAGGTAACACCGAATTGCTCCGAAAGAGAAAGAATTGTGCTACAACACGAGCCTGATATTTCACGAACAAAAAGATTCATTTGCACCCCAGCTGGGCATGTCAACATGATGAAAAAGCTTGCTTTCCCTGAAGAGGAGAGCCGGTGTATGTGCTTGGATTAACGCTTGGATCCTCTTCACCATTCCTTTGGCTTAACTGGTGATGGGAGCATTCCTCTGAACTCATTCAGGCAATATGAGGTCGCTCTACACAGGGGAGAAGCGCAGAGGAAGCATTCCTGCAGGCTCTGATCTGAGATGTCCCTGCTCTCTCAGTGCCTTCTGCTTGTGAAAAATCAGAAGTATGCAAGGAATGGCCATCTGACAGGAGCGCTGAAGTGGTTCCTCTCCAAGGCAGCCATGCTGGTCGAGGCTGTTTGGAACAAACAACAGCTGCACTATGCGATCAGAGAGCCAGAAGCTGTACTATGTGACCACAGAGCCAAAGGCCTGAGACCTCTGGGCACAAGCACCTCGCCACACCCTATAATGCCGGTCGACTAAGCAGTGCCTTAAATACTCTGGTTTAGGCTCTGGTTAGACCCAGACAAAACTGCACTGCAAAACATCAAATAAAATTATAAAATCAATAAGTCATGACCACAGATGCTTTTATGTTACTTAATGTTATTAAATTATTATATTTTTTTAAGTTACACAATGAAATCAGTTTATGTAATGTATTACATTGATTTAACTTTAAAAATAGGCAGTGTTTTACAACGTGGCAGTATGGATAAAGAAAGTAAATACATTTTAGTTACACTGTTTATGAGTAAATAAACTACATAATACTTAAGAATATTAAAGGGATACGCATATGATATACTCAGGGCTTAATTTGATCCGGCACCTGATTTTACCGATCCCCCTTCTCAACCGCCCTCCTCCCCTGTCTGCTGTTCACTTTCGTCCGCGACAACCCCCCACTCTTCACTTTTGTCCTTCGTCCGTGACACCCCTCCGCCATCCAACTCACAGTTTTTATAACTCATCCATTTTGTTTTTTTTTTAAGTTTTATTAAGTCTGCATAATTAAGGGCGTGGCCACTTCAGTGACAGCTAGGTCTCGCTGCTCCCTGTCACGTCACCTCAGCTGATTCCGGCTGATTAGCCGTTGAACCAGGCATATACATCGTATTTTTGATTTGTTTTCTGTAGCTTTAAACAGTCAATTGCCTTTTGAATTTATTTCCTACAATTATCAGATAATATGGCAATCTGTGTGCACTTAATTGTGCTCACAAACTATTCAAGTTGCCTCCACTTCCCAGGTGAGTGAAATTATATACTTATACTACATGTATAAATGTATTTGTTTCACTTAAGATAATTTACCATTTATAATTTTCTTTAGACCTGTAATGCACTCCAGAATCTGACAGATTGGTTAGCTATAGAACAGTCATCTGAAACGTTGTCATACAGTGTTATGCCTGGATTTCATAAATAGCTTTGCATTTACTAACACAGACTATATTTGAAGTATTTGGAAGCAATTAGCATTTTAATCCTGTAGAAAAACACCGTAAGAACAATGTTTAGAGGCTCAATGTATTACAACAGTGTTTTTAAAGGACTAAACACTTTATTGATATAGTATACAACCAAGCACATGTGGTCAGAACACAAACGAATTGCAGGTAATGAAGTATTAAGCGTTTCTCCCAAAGAAAAGCCTGTCGAAGCAAAATACTAACAGGCGTTTGTAGCTCCACTGATGCTCCGCCGCTTTGCCCTTATTTGGTTACCCCCTGTGGGTGCGATGACGTGCATACAAAATGGGTACGGTTGGCCACGCCTACTTGTTACTTCATTTGCGCTCTTCAGAAACCTATGGGTGACGTCACGGATATTACGTCCATATCTTTTACAGTCTATGGTATTTACTCACCCTCAAGTGGTTCCCATTGTTTATCAGTTTCTTTTCTTTACTGAACACAAATAAAGATGTTGATGAATGTTGGAAACTGGTGGCCATTTACTTCTATAGTAGGAAAAAAATACTACAGAACTATAAAATTACTTTAACTAATGAAATATAATTACTAATAAAAACTATGAAATACTATGAAAGTCAAGGGCTACCGGTTTATAGCATTCTTCAAAGTATAATCTCCTGTGATCAACAGAAGACAGAAACTCAGACAGGTTTGGAACAAGTGAAAGGTGAGTAAATGATGGCAGAATTAAAAAATATAATTTATTTATTATTATTATTATTATTATTATTATTTTTAAATTAACAACATACCTGAACATTTATATATTTCTCCCCCAGAGTCAACACCAGTGATGCATTCTTGGATTAGTGATGATAGAAAAGATGGCAGTGTTCCCATGGGTGGCACAGGGCACAGACCCTGCATACATTCACACAATCCATTTCTCTATCACTCATCGCAACAGTTTCACGGGACTGCGCTCCTGCTCTTTCCAAGCTATACTTCGCTTCCCCCTCTCACTTCTGCTGCTATCTGTGCCCAAGGGAATATGTCTTTGCATCGGCTTGAAGTCAAAAATGGAAGATTTATTTTAGTATTATACAGTACAAGTCGAAATCATCAAATGAAATTATCACATTAACTTAATATGCTCTTTACATTAAGCAATAATAGTCATTATAATTATAATAATTATATTAATAATCCTAATAATAATAGATCATTTTATTGCAACAATAAAATGTAGTCAAGATATTTAGACCAAGATTTATTTCATAACATTATTACTCTAAAGGATCACAATACAGTCCTAAAATACATAATTACTTTTTAAATCTTTTAATTAAAATGTAATACAATTATTTACCTTTTTTTAATACAGACCATAAGAAATATTTTACTTCATATATACTGTAAATGTACTGCATATGTGACCCGAAATTATAATATAACGTTACTTCACGTATATTTTGATATTGTATTTGTACAAAAGATATTTTAAACACTGAAGTTTTTGCATTTTAAAATAATTTACTTGTACATAAAATCTGTTTTGTCAGTTTAACCGAATGGAAAACCCCAAAATAAAGCATTTGACCTACATACATTCATCGGCCACTTTATTAGGTACATCTGTCCAACTGCTCGTTAATGCAAATTTCTAATCAGCCAATCACATGGCAGCAACTCAATGCATTTAGACATGTAGACATGGTCAAGATGATTTGCTGCAGTTCAAACCGAGCATCAGAATGAGGAACAAAGGTGATTTAAGTGACTTTGGATGTGGCATGGTTGTAGGTGCCAGACGGGATATACTGGGATTTTCACGCACAACCATCTCTAGGGTTTACAGAGAATGGTCAAAAAAAGGGAAAATATTCAGTGAGTGGCAGTTCTGTGGGCACAAATGCCTTGTTGATGCTAGAGGTCAGAGGAGAATGGCCAGACTGGTTCCAGCTGATAGAAAGGCAAAAGTAACTCAAATAACCACTCGTTAGAACTGAGGTATGCAGAAAAGCATCTCTGAACGCACATCACGTCCAACCTTGAGGTGGATGGGCTACAGCAGCAGAAGACCACACCGGGTGCCACTCCTGTCAGCTAATAACAGGAAACTAAGGCTACAATTCGCACAGGTTCACCAAATTTGCACAATAGAAGATTGGAGAAATGTTGCCTGGTCTGATGAGTCTCGATTTCTTTTGCGACATTCGGATGGAAGGGTCAGAATTTGCCGCCAACAACATGAAAGCATGGATCCATCCTGCCTTGTATCAACTGTTCAGGCTGGTCGTGGTGGTGTAATGGTGTGGGGGATATTTTCTTGGCACACTTTGGGTCCATTAGTACCAATTGAGCATTGTGTCAATACCACAGCCTACAGTACATGAGTATTGTTGCTGACCATGTCCATCCCTGTATGACCACAGTGTACCCATCTTCTGATGGCTACTTCCAGCAAGATAACGGGCCATGTCATAAAGCGCAAATCATCTCAGGCTGGTTTATTGAACATGACAATGAGTTTACTGTATTCAAATGGCTTCCACAGTCACTAGATCTCAATCCAGTAGAGCACATTTGGGATGTGATGTAATGGGAGATTTGCATCTTGGATGTGCAGCTGACAAATCTGCAGCAACTGTGTGATGCTATCATGTCAATATGGACCAAAATCTCAGAGGAATATTTCCAGTGCCTTGTTGAATCTAGGCCACAAAGGATTAAGGTAGTTCTGAAGGCAAAAGGGGGTCCAACCCGGTACTAGTAAGGTATACCTATTAAAGTGGCCGGTGAGTTTATATTAACATACTGTATATACTTTTTACATTTGAAAAAAAAAATACTTTAATTACTATTGCATTTATCTTGAATATTTAAATATTTTTTCATAAAATTGTAGTGTATTCATTTGAATGTCTTTATATTCACTTTTCAAAGTGGTTTTGTATTGTTTTGTGTGTTTACTCACTGCATTTTGTGCAAAATCCTGATTGTATCATTAATCCTCATGCAAAAAAAAAAAAAAAAGAAAATCCTTCAAAATATTGAATTCCAATCTGAAAGCTGTAAACGTTTGTTCCACTATGATATAGCTCTAACAGGCTAAGCTCCGGGTGTCATTTATATCTAGCGACATCCTTGTTTCAAATCTCTAAATATTGATTTTTAAGCGATACTCTGAACTACAGTCGCAAAGGGACTATGTTAGTGGGGACTGGCTCATAAATGTCTGACAATTATTAAAAGACTGATGAGAGGCAACGGGTGCATAATAGCGATGAATTCAGCTCCATGTTACTGAAAAAGTACTCTGAGGTATTCATTACCAAAGGCTTGGAGTGTTATACTGTATATGATCTCACAGGACACTCAAAAGCCAATATTATCTCCCGCTGTGTACATTCAATCAAGTGAGTCTCGGACACTTAGCACTCAGTAGGCGCATGTGTATGTGTGTGTGGTGTAGTTGGCCAAAAGATGGTTAAATACCACCTGTCTCTGCCTCTCACCGCTATAAAGCTTATGACAGGTTGCCTGGTCATTGTGCAGTCAACAGTCTTATAGGGATGTCATGATCCGAATGCTTGCAGGGTTCTGCTGGGTCAGGCATTTAGCAGGCTTACGCCAGCCGTATAAGGACCGCCACAGTACCAGGAAAACAGATGCACCTGTCAATAGGGGGAAGGAAACTCGAGGGGGCCGGGAGGGAAGGCAGGGATGGAGGCAGGGGGTCGAGGCCTTAAAGGAAATGCTGAGTTTATTTACCTGCCTGTCTGAATCAGCTGCTGGAATACAGTTAACTATTTCAGATCCACAGACAAATAGGAAGATCTCACTGAGCTCCAGCTAATCTGCACCTGCCTAATGTACCTTGTTTACTTTTAAGGACTCCATGGAGTTTATGAGTTTAAGTTTGTTCTTAAAAAGACAGTTCGCACAAAAATAAAAATGTACAGTTAACTTATGTACAGGTCATTGAAGATGCAGGTTCAGTAACAAATTGGAGAAGAACATTTTAGCTTAATTTGAGGTATAATGCAAGTCAATGGTCATCCGTTTTTGACATAAAATAATAAACTCATACAAAGTCAAGTTCAAATCAATCCCTGTGGCTCCAGATGATACACTGAGGTCTAATGGAGATTCTTTTTAAGACACTTACATCTTCAATGGCCTGTTGGTAAATTAATTGTCAATTTTATTTTTGGGGTTAACTACTACTGTATATCCCTTTCATTTTGGGAAAAATAGGTTTAAAATATCTGATCATTGGTAAAGTTATCAAATATTTTGGTGCTAACACAAAGCTGGAAGAAGCATTTACAGTACATGAAAATGTAAAAATTACTTGGTGACAATAAACTTCCTTTAATTATTAAAAATAAATGAAAAAACAAGAAAACAGTAGTTAAGAAAGCATTCAAATATCTCGTCAATGCGTGAATGCCTGATTTTTTTCCTGGAATAAATTATTTATTATGAAATCATAATACATCTTTCCTAAAAATCCTTCAGTGCTGAGTGATAGTAGCAGGCTTCTGTCATACAAAAATACCTTAATCAATTGGTATTGAGTGATCATTGAATCTTTTGAAGAACAATCAAATCACATTTTGACATGGTTTGGTTTGCAGTTAATAATAATTAATATTATTTCCTTACAATTAAATAGCACTTTTCTGGACACTCAAAGTGCTTTACACATTTTTGGAGGGGAATCTCCTCCTTTACCACCAGTGTGCAGCATCCACCTGGATGATGCGACGGAAGCCATATTGTGCCAGACCACACACCAGCTGATTGGTGGAGAGGAGACAGAGTCATGCCATGATGCGTAAATTTGGCCAGGTAGCCAGGGTTAATCCCTACTCTTTTCTAAGGATTTTTAACGACCACAGGGAGTCAGGACCTCAATTTAACATCTCATCTTAAAGACGGTGCTCACTGAGTCCCCATCAATATACTGGGGTGTTATGACCCACTGAGCTCCTCCTGCATGCTGATCTTGCTAACACCATTTCCGGCAGCAACCTAGCTTTCCCATTTGGTCTCCCATCCAGGTACTGATCAGGCGCAGCCCTGCTTAGGTTCAGTGGGCGACCATGTGAGAGTTACAGAGAGCTAGATGCTGGATGTTAGTGACTGAAAAGTAGAAATCAACCAGTGAAGATTTCCACATTAAAAAGAAGGTGATTCCACAAAGCCATAGCATAATTGCTCACACATGCTCTGTACCTTCTACTACTAATTAAAATCACTATTGACTAAAGCTACCATTGCAATATATTTGAAGGCAATGAAGATTACCAGATAAGAATAAGAGATTTGATATATGGGACTGCTCTAGGAAAGACTGGACATCTGGTCACCCTACCACACCTCCATGACTGTATGCTTTCTTAACAGCTGTTTTCTCACCGCTATCATTTTTGTAGCTTTATTTAATGTTATTCAAAGGAAAGCATGCACCATTAACAATTCAAATATACATTCAGCTTTGTGGCAAACAACAAAGTTCATTGATAGAACAACTGCTCAGGTATTTAAATCTTTTTACTCTAATTAAAAGTCCTGTGAAATTAAAATGAAGTGTTTTTGTAGATGCTAGTATCAGTCTGTTAATTTTAAGGATATCTATAAGCTAGTTTGCTCCAGTACAGTGATAAAATTTGCATTTAGAAAATATAAAACTGATATAAACATCTAAAGCACAGGTGTTAAACTCAGTTCCTGGAGGGCCGGAGCTCTGCACAGTTTAGTTCCAACCCTAATTAAACACACCTGATCAAACTAATTGAGTCCTTCAGGCTTGTTTGAAACCTGCAGGTAAGTGTGTTGAAGCAGGGTTGGAACTAAACTGTGCAGGGCTGCGGCCCTCCAGGATCTGAGTTTGACACCCCTGATCCAAAGCTTGCAGTTTGTCATTTCCACCTACATGGATCAACAAATTTTCACATCACCTCATACTTCAATATCTCATCAAATCTTGACCAATCAAATGCTCTCTAGTATTTGACATGCCCCGCCCCTTTCAAGACGCTTCTCATTTGATGCGTTTGAGCTCAACCACTCTGACTTGCAGAGCTGTGGTAAAACAAAACACTATTGATTATTTTTAAAAATGGGAGGGGTTACTCTATGTTCCACCTTCTCTTCATTTTTCAGTTGAGATTACGTCAAACATTGAATAAAACAATGCACATTTCAAAGCCCTTCGCTGCTTTAAAGCACAGAACTTTGTTGCATCTTAAAAGTAAACACGGAATAAGAAGCAGGCTTGTTACAGTACATAATCAAAAGTCAAATAATAAGCCAAACTTTGTTTTGTTTATAATAATATCACACTAGTTTGTTCTTAATTTCCACTGTCTATATATTGGTATATCCATAAGGATAATTTTCTATATTTTCCATGAAAAAATAAATAAATAATAGGGTCAGATATAATTTTAGGACTTGTTGTTCCAGCAGTCATGCTCTTGTGCTCGGCTGCTTTGTAATGTTGAAAAAGTAGCCCTGGTCCACCGGTGACATAGACAGAGCGGCCCACTGGAGAATGGAGGCAACCCTTGTATTTGTAACTGTCAGAACGAAACAGTTGGACACATGACCTTGTGTGCGTCCTTGGTGACTTGACAGTGTGTGTACACACGAGCAGCAGGCCAGAGACGCTCACAGCTGCCGCCATTTTCCATCATCACATGACTGTTTACACCCGCTCTATCAAATGCCCGAGCCCACAGCTCAGCACTGGCACAACTTAGCGCTCCTCCATCTGGGTGGAAAAATGCGGCTCAGAGGCCCGTGACACAACCTCTGAGGTTTTCTGTGAATGATAATTGTAATATGCTAATACTTTTTTCATGAGAAGCCATAGAAAAACCCTTGATAATATCCTTCTGATGTCCTCATAAAGGGCAGAGTCACTTCAACATCCATCACTGGCTCATAACGCTTTGGCCTAGATTTCCAAATATCAAGAGAGAGAAGGGGGTGGTGTGCTCTACTGTAACATGCCAGTTATACTCTAAGTAGAAGAGAAGTGACTGAGGGAGACCCGCTTATCTGATCGCAGGGGTAAAGACGCTGCTGCTCCTTTAAGATGAAGAAAGAGGGCGACATACTGTGTACAGTTCTGAGAAAAAGTCTTGGGCTACTAGTATTTTCACCAAATTATGTCCAAAAGTAAGTTATTTCTTTCTTTTGGTGGAACAGAAATATTAGATTGCGATTCCTAGCATTATTTTTGCTATTAATTGTAATAATCCAGTAAGATTTTTGTGTCTGACAGCAACCAGTGCTCGATACAGAGATCCAATCTCACTATTGCCTTGGAAAACAAAGAAATGTAACAAACCAAGGCTACGTAAATCCAAAATATCTAGGCAACATCTCCAAGACAATTCTCTAAGAAACCTTTTTAAGTGTATCTATAAGTAGATCTTCAAATAAACAGAAAGTAATTTGAACACTTGGGAGTACAGTATGCCTGGGCCGATAAACAATATTATAATAAATCGAAAATAAAATTAATATCAATAACAATGATAAGCTCTGGATTTTTTTTACTCTATATTGATCTTAGAGCCAATCACACAGCAGAAATGTGCAACACTGGGGATCTAAAAGTGTGTTGATATTAGAGATGTACGGAATTTTTTTTACCACCGAAAATGTATCAGCCTAAAATATGTTATGTCATTTAATGGACCCTCTAATTTTTGTGGCTTCAGTCATTGTTTGGGTACTCTTTTAAATCTGGAAGCATTAACAACTTACATCAAAATATATATTATTATCGTTCTATATGGAAAATAAGTATCAAGATTGCATTTTTGCCATGTCGTCCAGCCCTACTTGGGAGTATTATTAATCCTGAAATGTATTTAAATTAAGGAAGTTGTACCTGAATCTATATTAAAACAAAAAAAAAACCATCCAACTTCGTTTATAGATATTTAAAAATATTAGGACGTACAGTACTTGAACACTTGTGACAATTTATGAACTAATTGTTGTAATTGAGAACTATAATAAAGCAAAAAACCCTACAAATTTCTTATACGTCTTCAAAATCATTGAATCTTCAAATATAGTAACTGAATACAAATAAAAATATCCTTTTTTTTGTAGACATTGTAATATTAGAGCAAAGACACTAAATGAGTAAAATAAAATAAAATATGTAATAAAATAAAATATAAAATATATAAAAATAAAACAAAATCAAATATGAAATAAAATAAAATATATAAAAATAAAACAAAATAAAATATGAAATAAAATAAAATATAAAATATATAAAATAAAATATGAAATAAAATAAAATCGAAAATGTAAATTAAAATTAAATAAAATAAATTTTAAATAAAATAAAATATATCAAATAAAATATAAAATATATAAAAAAACAAAATAAAATATGAAATAAAATAAAATATAAAATATATGAAATAAAATAAAATAAAATATAAAATAAAATAAAACAAAATTAAATAAAATATAAAATAAAATATATAAAATAGAATATAAATATATATAAATATATATATATAAAATAGAATATATAAAATAAAATAAAGTAAAATAAAATCTGAAAGAAAAAAAAAAAAAATTATAAAATAAAATAAAATAAAATAAAATAAAATAAAATAAAATAAAATAAAATAAAATAAAATAAAATAAAATAAAATAAAATAAAATAAAATAAAATGTTTTCCTCATGTTCATGTGGGTTTCCTCCGGGTACTCCAGTTTCCCCGACAGTCCAAAGGCATGCATTATAGTTGAATTGAATAAACTAAATTGGACGTAGTGTATGTGTGTGAATGAGTGTGTACGGATGTTTCCCACTACTGGGTTGCAGTTGGAAGGGCATCAGCTGTATAAAACATATGCTGGATAAGTTGGCGGTTCATTCCGCTGTGACGACCCCTGATAAATAAGGGACTAAGCCGAAGGAAAATGAATGAATAAAAACTCTTGATTTAGTTAAGAAAAGTTAATTGGTAAATAATTAAGTTAATTGGTTTTATTTAAGACATTGTTTTAAAGCATCCTCACACAAATGCAGGTAAATTTACAGGTAGGTTTCCTGAAATGTCTTGAAGATGTTCCACAGTTCTTCAAGATTAGGTCTGCATTCAGTTATTGATCATTGATCGTCTAGATTATCACAAAAAAATAGCAAAAAAAAAAAAAAATTGAAAATTTTGAAAATTTTTATAAAACACGCTACACCAAAAAACAGAAATAACTGATTTAAAATATTTGTTGTTGTTGTTGGTCGAAATACTAGTGGCCTAAGATTTGTACACAGCCCTGCACATCCTGAGAAATATATCTTCACTTACAGATCAGCCATATCACTCATAAAAAAACAGGAGTCAAATTCAGAAACCCCTGCAAAGCGAAGCATCTATTGACACAGGCGCTGATGCCGTCACCCCAGAGGACCTACCCGCGGGGCTGGAGTCAACACCGCTCGGCACTGTGAGCTCGGTGAGGGTACGCAGCATGTCACCTAATGAGATGCACAAAATGAGATGATTAACCATCTGCATCTTTTTATCTCCGAGTGTGTGGGTACATGTGTGTGACAGGCCAGCCTTCACACGCAGCGTTCTGCTCCCCTTAGCGTGTCAAACACATTTCAATGTTGCTGAATTTTAAAGAGTCAAACTGTTAACCTGCTAAAGCAAGAATCACTATTGTTCACACTCTAGATTTTAAACAAATCACTTAATTGTAATTCAAATCTGGTATGAATTGTACTGCACACTGTTTGTGCTACAGACCAAAATGATCTCTCAAATTGTGTTCTGAAACTACAAATGAAAACTGATATTTAAGTTATTTAGATATGTACTTTTAGAGGTTATTTAACATATCCTCAATGTACTGTAACTTGTGTAATTTGATGTACAAATGTTTCCTCTGACAAGAAGTTATGATGGCAAACTTTTACTATTATTTTTCCTGTTGTTTAAATGTTGGAGAAGGGACTGTTAAAAAAAAAAATAATAATTATAAATAAAAGGTTTAAAAAAAAAAGTATGGTCTGTTGATATTACTTACAGTACCTAAAGCCCCGTTACATATGGTATTTAGATGCATTTTTCGTGAATCTGATCACAAGTACTGTAGATGGCACTATTTTGGTGTAAATGGGGTCTAAATTGCTTTGAGCTTTTCCACTTTCAACCATTTTCAAAAGTAGTCAATAGGGCATTGGTTCAAGGGGCATTTGTTGATCTTTAGTAGTATATGCAGTCTGTCTACTGACCTAACATGTGAGCCTTTTGGGACATGTTGTGAGAAACCGCACCAAAACAAGGCATTCAAACTTCTTACAAAACACACAGTTAACTATCAAGGGCATAGCAGCCATCCCAACTTTAGCAACAGAACAACCACCATTTAGAACACCTTAGAAACTGCAGTGCAAAGCCTTACCAACTATCCACAACTCCCTAATATCATGGAGGCAGCTTCTATACCATTCATATTTTCTTTCTATTACTAGTTATTTTTTAATCATCTAACATTTTCTGCACTGTATACATAATTAAGTACTGTTATAAGTTAGGGGTTCGTAATAACAATTATATATATATATATATATATATATATATATATATATATATATATATATATATATATATATATATATATATATATATATATATATATATATATATATATATATATATATATTTACACAACAGTTCTGTCTGGTTCTTGAATCTGATTGGCTGATAGCCGTGCAATATTCTGCAATGTCAGCACTCGTACAGCCTCCCCACTCTTCGGTGTTACTCCACCCAGTGATAGCCGATCAATAAACTCACTACAGTTTGACAAATATTGCAGCTGTTGGGCAACATAATGTACTTTTAATGCTTTTTAAGTCGAGAATGTAGTTGTTTAGATTGCAACTATGCAGTTTATTTATAAGGATAGTGCTTTTTGTTTTAAATATTTAAAATTTCTGAGAGACAGCGTGTCAGCATCCATCAGCCTGTCATACTGAGCAGAGCAAAGACTGTTGACATTGTTCATCCACAAGATGGTGACAGAGACAGCATAATCAGCCCTTAGAGGAGGAAAAGCCCAGTGAAAATTTTAAACTACAGCTGATCAAATCATTATTAAACTGGGAAATTACATTCAAGACATTCAAACATTCAAGTCGATCTCTCTCTTTTGTATGTTGTAGTGCTGTATTTATACCATATAATTGTAGTGTATTGAGTGTGAGATGGGACTCGCATATCAGGAATGTATGTATTTTGTGTTGGCCACTCTTTGTTTAACCCTGAGCTACTTTTTGGTTAGCCATCTGTTTGTTTTTAATGAGTCTCCTGTTTTCGTTACTGCAGACTAGTTCAGTAAAAAGAAAAGAAAGAAGAAATGCCTGCATGTGTTTAGCATTTTTCCTTATCACAAACATAACAGTAATCTGGTAGTGCTTGCTTTGCTTTGGCATTTGTGTGGTTAATGATTGTGATCTCCTGATTGCAACAGAGAAATGCTAAGAAATGTCTCTTAAAATGTGAGCAAAATCACCTGTTTTGTCATCACTTTAGACATTACGCTAGAGAATCATTGAAACACTAGCTCTAAAGTGATGTTGATAAAGTAGCAGCAGTTTCTGCTGTTCTGACGTCAGCTGCAGATGTTAATGAATGGCAGAAGAAAGTAGTTCCTCATACAAAAGGATTTTTAGACTCTTGATTTTCCCTTTTATTTACAGAATTATGTCGTCGAACTGTTGTATAAACACAATATCACACTGCTTTTGTGTCCTCCATATCACACATATACATGAGTGTATATCAATGCTGGTGGGACACCAGTGTATATATAATCATAATCCCCTAACTTTTGAAAAGTACTTAATTATATGTATAAACATAAATAATGTATGAATCAAATATGAATTAAGAATAGTGAATACTTTATATTAAAATGTTCTTATGTTCATTAATATAAAAAAATGTCTTTATATACAAAATGTTTTTATATTTGTGAAGAAAATAAAAAATGCAAAAAAAAGAGACATCTGCTGAAAAATCAAGTCATAAAGAAATGAAAAAAGCTGTATGTTGTTTATTGTAAAATTTGTCAATTTTCTGTATCACACAATTTAAACAAAGTGAAAGACAAACAAAAATAGATTTTATAGGCTAAAACTGATCAACAATGACATAGAATTGATATTATTTTTATATATATTTAAAAATGCACAAAAGTCAATATGCAGTATAAGATTCAGTGTTGGCTTCTGGCCAAGCTCTCTTTAGTTTCAGTTTCAATTTTGCCTCAAAGGTGTTCAAAAGAAGAAAAAAACACTGACAGAAACTAACAAACTATAACTTGCTGCAAGTAAAAAAATGTGATTATCCAAAAATCTGCATCCCAAAGTCAGTTACACAAGATAATCTCAATCAAATTTTGCCATAATGATTTCAAGCCGCATTTGTACTGTCGAGCAAAGCCTCCAGAGAGCGTGTGCTGGCCTGTGGAGGGAGAGTGTTGTTTGGGTATTGCTGAGGTCAGTAATGGGTGTTGTTGGAACATCAAACATGATTTTGCAGCGATGCAACGTGTAGCAGTGTTTTTGCACTCTACTACGATCATGCCTCCCTCCTACATAGCAACAGAGATAAAAGGATGACTAATGTGTCCAGTGCAGAAAAACATGCATTTAACACTCGTGTCATAACTTGAAGACGTACAAGGCACACAAGGGCCAAATACAAAACAGCTATTTATGGATTTCCAGGTTGCAAGGTTCCTCATCAAGGATTAGCATCCATCGTTTTCATCTACGGTCACAAGAGAACGCTTATGAAATGCATTTACATGTACCAACAGTCGTTCTGTGTTCTATTTATCAGCGAGTCTGTCTGCCTGTCTCCCATTATTCACACTAGGGCTGGTGCGGCCCAGTCACAGAGCCCACTGCTGTCAGACCAGCTTAAAGATCAGATGGTATTAAAGCCTGCTGTCGTCATGGAGACCACTTCCAGGAGACTACTAATTGATCTCACTTCCGCTCCACTCGTGCTTGTGCTGAGAAGGTGTGAAACACAAAGCATAACAAGAAACATATAGATGTCTGCGCATAGCAGCTGGGAAACAACATTACAGCCCCATTATTACAGATCGCTCAATGTGAGAAGTAGAAAAACAACATCTGTGTTGAATTTCCAAAGCAAAGCAATAAGACGGAAAACACATCTCTTTATATATAAGCCATTTCAAATCCTAGAATCCCATGACGGTGCAGATCCTGCCCCACTTTAGCTTTGAAAACTAGGGCTGAACGATTAATTGCATTAGCAGTAATACTGCAAAAACACACATTTTAGAACGCAAATGCCACATTACACTCAAGAGTAAAGAGAAGAGAAAATATCAGGCGACAGACATTTGTATTTTCAGACATTGCTGGGATGAGATTTGCTTTGCACTTGTACTTTCGCTTTTGAAATTAATTTGATAATGTCGCCATTTAGTGGTAGTGTGTGGAGCTCTCCTGAATTCACAGTATACAGTACTTTTTACATGGCCAAATTATTGCTGAAATTCGCTGATATTTAACGCCAGCGTATAAAAGCTTTGTCAAAATTGTCAACTCGTTTGATTTAAATTGAATAAGTTGACTGAGAGGTTGTTCGCATATTTTGTCTTTTGTATGCTCATCGTTATCTCAAATGGTAAAATAGTGAACATCACAGTTGCGACGTGCATGCGTTATTTTTTTTCTAGGCAATTTGAAAACATCTGAACTTTTCAGAATGCAGCAAACATACCACGCATCACGTGACCACAACCAACCAATCAGCTTCACACTTTTGTGTTGTATTTCAGTAATAACGGTAGACTAATTACCAGAAACAAATGCAGAATACTCAAACACTATGGTGCTTTTTATTACTCTTCTTATATCAGAAACTTATATCAGAATTGTAATGCTGTGTTCACACCAGACTTGGCACGTGCAGATAAATCACGATATTTGTATGAATAAATTGCGATATTGGCGCATAAAATGACACGTGAACATTTTAAGTTTACTCCCTTCATTCACGCGTCAAATTCACTTCACAATAGATGCAGATTTGCGTCATGGGCAGGGCTTCTGTCTGCCCAGTGACTCTAGTTTCATTGCTAAATGGCTAACATGGATTTTATTGAGAGAATAGCTGTATTTATGTTCTTTAGAAAGACTGAAAAAAAAAACGTATATTCGTTCGGCGCCGTGTCTGAGTGCACCCAGCTCTGTAAGTTCCACAACTCTTGGATGATGGAGGCTTTCAGCGGTGCTTCAGACTGAGCCGAGCCCAGTTTGATGAACTGTTGTTCGGTGTCTGCAAGAGGATTTTCCTAGCAGGCACTACGTCATAATCACTACCCTACAAGAGCAAGCTCATGATAGGTTAACACAGTGCAAATGTCCGTTGAAGTTCAGATTTTCCAACTTGAGCGATTCGCACAAAACGCACGATACACGTTCAACTTGCGTCACTTATTTTGAGCAAATGGCATCACTCGCGCTGCCTCATTCGCGCAAAACGTGCCACAGGATGTCTATCTGCATCTTTGCATTGACTTAACATGTAAATCACTCGCGCTTGATGCTTCATCTGTGTCTGGTGTGAGCACAGCATAACTGTCAGTTGTGGTTTCTCTGAGACTGCAGCTGATGGCTGCTTAGCAATGACAGACACCATGGCAGCGCCCTATCAAAATATTCAACTAATAAACTGAAACCTCTATTGAATAATTATGTTTTCATTCTGTGTGGCCAAGTGTGAAATATTACTGGTTACTATTGCATTACTGGTTAAATAATATAGTAATCCGATCATTTTCTAAGAAATGAATGTTGTGGGAGTCACACTCACCTGTGCTGCCTGTGCTGGGGGGTCTCTGTGGGAGCACTACGCTTCTGTGCATTGAACCCTGAGGTGGAGACAGCATGGCACCGTCACTCAGAGAGGCAGCGGCGGCGGCCGAGAGGCTCTGGCTGCTCAGAGAAGCCCCGGGGTTGTAGGACATGGCGTTGGGGTTCGTCACTGGCACAGCCACATGCATGGAGAAGTTTTGCGGGGGCAAGGCCGTCGGCTGGAAGAGAATCACACACAAATATGGCTTCATGTGGGAGGCATCTAAGACTCTTTAAGCTGACATTTCATCTAAAAATCCCAGTATCAAAATTGACATTCACACAGATAACTGAAGCATAACATGAAACGCTACGATTAGAAAATGGTGGTGCAGCGCTCAAATTCATTTAGCCTTGATATTCAGGTAGAGCGGCCCGTAATGGTGAGCTGCACATATCTTCAGGCCTCTACCAGGAGTGAAAGATGACCCCTGAGCTTTGGTGCTTTTATCAGACAATGGAGGAAAACAGGAGATAGATTGCCGGGTGGAAAAAATGTAATCTCAGGAGGGAGATCTCTGGATCACCTTGGGCTGTCCAAGAAAGCATGGCGTAAAGTGAGAAATACTCTTGGAAAACAATTCTCCTATTGGGAGCCATTTTCACTGTGCTCGGAACACCAATTTTGACCCAGGTTCAATACATAAAACAACATCTTGAGATGAGATTTATTACGAAGGCATGCAAATTTGGGAAACATCCTGAAATAGCTCTCCGGGTCAAGTATGGCTATAGCCAGCACTGCACTCGGCTGCTTTTATGGAACACAACAAATAAAACACACAAAGACATTTTTGGTTTAAAATTCAGTGTAAATAGAAGGGGAAAAAACAGGTGAAATAACCATAAGTAGTAAATCAATAGGCAGTGCATTGCTGACTAACCATAGCGTTATCCAGAGTGAGCGTGAGCAGGGACGATGTGAGGCCACTCCATTCACTTAATAGTGCAGCGAGCCAGTTAGTGAGAATATTAGTGTGTTAATGACACAAAGGACTCGAGCTTTGTTCATGTTCATTCGGTGCAGTGAAAACAATAGTCTGGCACCCACTATGGGTGCAGAATGTTATGGTCACCACCCAATAAGATCACTATTGTCTCAATTCTTTAAAAACTGCTTGCAGAAAAAAAAATCATGATTAGAAACCCCCAGATTTATTTGCTACTAGCTTGAACTTGAAAATGGTTCAGCTATTTGATTGTGCTGGGATTCTGGGCTCTGGCAGGACTAAAGAAGTTGTCCAGGGAGATGAACAATTCAAACTCAGGTGTTGCCTCCCACCAGAAAGACTGAGACTAAAAGAAATCAGTTTAAATGAGTGGAGGAAAAAATAGGCAGGATAGTCTCTCCATCTTTATACAGTGGCAAATCTTTTCCATCACGAGACCTGGACAGAGAACGGCACTGAGAGAAAAGATTCAATTTCCAGATCTGTTGGGGAGAGTGCTGGGAAGAACACATCAATTACCTCAACCAATGAATCTGTCAGTACTCTAGCTAGGTGGACATTGAGGCACTTCCCCTGAAAGAAATGTTACATCACGCTTAGACTAAAGCTTATTTGGGTTTATTTAAATTATTTGTTTATTAATTTGAATAAAGCAGAATTATTAGCCTCCCTTTGATTTTTTTCTTCTTTTTCAAATATTTCCCAAATGATGTTTAACAGAGCAAGGAAATTTTCACAGTATGTCTGATAATATTTTTTTTTTTTCTGGAGAAAGTCTTATTTGTTTTATTCCGGCTAGAATAAAAGCAGTTTTTATATTTTTTTAAAAACCATTTTAATATTATTGAATGTTATTATTCAATATTATTAGCCCCTTGAAGCTATATATTTTTTCGATTGTCTACAGAATAAACCATTGTTATACAATAACTTGCCTAATTACCCTAACCTACCTAGTTAACCTAATTAACTTAGTTAAGCCTTTAAATGTCACTTTAAGCTGTATATAAGTGTCTTAAAAATCTAGTATCTAGTATATATCTAGTAAAATATTATTTACTATCATCATGGAAAAGATAAAATAAATCAGTTATTAGAAATGAGTTATTAAAACTATTATGTTTAGAAATGTGTTGAAAAAAAAATATCTCCATTAAACAGAAATTGGTAAAAAAATAAAAATAAATAAACATGGGGGCTAATAATTCTGACTTCAACTGTATGTTTAAACTACAAAATCTCTACCATTAAAAAGTGCCTTTAGTTAGGACTCAAAAAGGGGGGAGGTTTAATAATTACAAACAATGTGATCTTATTAGTGTGAGTGAAAAAGGCTGCAAATTAATGAGAAAAAAAGTGCACTTCCAATGGGAAAAAAAAACAAAAAACTAAGAGTATGCTTTAAAAACAAAAAGTCTGTTGACTGTTGACAGAGGTTGCAGGGTGAGGCAATGAAAAAAGGGGGGGAAGGGGGAGTATCCTTTCTGCCACAAAGCCAAGCAAAAACATTTCATTTACTTACGATTTTATGATTTCGCATCATATTATCAAACTCTTCATTAATTTTTTTATATTTTTCTTCTGTGTGAGGGGTGAGGACATATGAGGCGTCAGGATCCGGGCTATCACAGCCTCTGTGTTCTTTCTTGTTAAGCGCCTGTAGTAAACATCAACATAAAAAGAGGGATCAACACAAAAAGGCAGGGAGGAAGCAGTACTTACACCACAGCGCTTGTACATTAAATCACTCTCTTCGTTTAGTTTGCCGAAACGGTCGTCCATGAGGGGACTGTGACCGAAACAGTCATCTGGATCGGGACTGGCACAGTCATTATGGCCTTTGTTTCTTAATTTCTGAAAATGAAATTGGAAAATTCACACATTCATAGACACATGTAAACCCTGTCACATCTGTAAATCGTTGGGTTAATTTATACAGTAAAAGCAATTGATTGATGAGCAAAAAAATATGATAAATGATTAGAACAATTGGATAAAATGCATAATTCACAGAATTGAATAAACTCGTACATTTACTGAACTCTGCTACCATTGCATTCTGCTTAGTGAACACAGAAGAGCTGCGATCAGGATGTTAAAATTGCACTGGTAACAGTTCAATGGATAATTTGGCAAATACATTAGGAGCTAATACGCTGATGGTTGCACCATGCCTATTGCATTAGCCCCCGGGGAGGAAATTGAATTGTCACTCCTTATCCTTTCCCTTAAAAACATTAGGTTAGGAAAAAACCAACTCGTCTTTTCTCTCTCTCTCTCTCTCTCTCTCTCTCTCTCTCACACACACACTCCTCTTTGCTCTCATTCTTAGGAACATACATCTCCCTCAGCATGTGTGTGTTGCGATGCATA
Organism: Danio kyathit; assembly: GCA_903798195.1. NCBI lineage: Eukaryota > Metazoa > Chordata > Actinopteri > Cypriniformes > Danionidae > Danio > Danio kyathit. The sequence goes on along the minus strand of LR812536.1, from coordinate 31,120,533 downwards.
TTTCATTATCGTTCAGTTATCATAAGCCACCCAGCTGGAAGACACACACACATAAGAGGATCCCACAGTGCATTGCTTTAGAAGCTCTCTCGCTGTAATTCAGCACACCTGCCACTCACAGAAGCCTATCAAAGTAAAAGCAATGTACAAATTGAACGGATTATCATATCCGGTCACTAACATTTATTTAAGTGTGGAGAAGACTGATTATTTTAAGAGCAAAGTGCAAAAGGGCACAGCATCTGCTGTAATAATAGCCATTTTACCCTATGGGAGCTGAAGCTTTTTAGTAGTTTTTTAATAAAGTCTGTATTTCTTTTGTCAGTGGGGAGTTGTTATGTTATGTTAAGGCCTGCAAAATGTATTTTAGGATTTATCTGTTCATAGCTGGTCTTTAAAATATTGTAGAGCATAAAATGCATCATCACAATGAACAATTGTTCATATTATTAAGTATTATTGCCTTAAAAGGGCACCTTTTTACAAGATGTAAAATAAGTCTCTGATGAGTGTGTATGTGAAGTTTCAGCTTAAAATACCTTACAAATAATGTTTTATAGCTCTTTAAAACTGACCTTTTATGTTTAGATCCTCATTGTGATATTTTGGTGACTGTCACTATGAATTCAAATGAGATTGTGCTCCTAACCCTCTTTTCAAAAGAGGGCCAAGCTACAATTGCCTTTGTGTCAGCATAGGGGCAGATTCAAAAACAAGACTAAGGTCCTATGCTAATGATGGAGAGATTGTCACTAATTACTTTCCACCACCACAGAAGACTAATTCACTTTCCACCACTGAAGACATGTACAAATGTCAATCAAAGTGTTTCTGAAGTGTTTTTATGAAGTATGATTATAAAAAACACCTTGTTTACCATTAGAAGCTGGTTATATTCACAGACTGTTACCACACAACTGTGTTTAAACCCCTTATAAAAAGGATTTTTGCATAATAGGTCTGCTTTAAAACGTATTTAAAGTATAGTACACCCAAAAAATGTCAACTTTGTCAACATTTACTCACCCAGAGTTTCTTTCTTCTGATAAACACAGAAGATGTTGTTTTAAAAAACATATTGTAAACTAGTATTCATTGACATCCATGACAGGAAAAAAAATACTATGGAAGTAAACGGCTACCAGTTCACAACATTCTTCAGAATATCTTCTTTTGTGTCCAATAGAAGAAACACATGTGTAAATTTACTCACCCAGAGTTTCTTTTTAACTGATGAGCACAGCAGATGTTCTTTATAAAAACATATTGTAAACTAGTATTCATTGACATCCATCACAGGATTAAAAAATATTATAGAAGTCAATGGCTACCAGTTTACAACATTCTTCAGAATATCTTCTTTTGTGTCCAATAGAAGAAAAAAAATGTGTGTAAATGATGACAGAATTTTTGTTGTTGGAACTATAAAATGTTTTTTGTTATTGCGAGTGTACACACCAAAAAGTAGACACCTAACAGATTTGAAAGGTGTAAAACACTTAATTTAACAGAGTATTCTTCGTGTCTTTGGCACTGATAAGTAGGGCCAGAGAGGACATGTTTTGCAATTTCTGCGAAGTATTTTGTAAAAATATCTGCGGATTTATGTGGAATTATTTTAGGAGTATCGTAACTAAAAACTTAAAACTTAAAATATGAAATAAAAAATAATACCTTTTTAACTTTTATTTAATGCTTACAATGCAAATACGCTTATTTTATTTATCTACTTACAATCTAGATCCACTTATTTTGTAAACAAAGCAAGTCTCTCATTTAATATATCAACTAAAAGACAGAAAATATTACTTTACAAACTGTATTGTAAATAAATCAAATGAGCACTTTCATATTAGTCAATAATATTACTGAAATTCATATAAAAACGGAATAAATATAAATGTACACACATTTACACAATCCACGGAAATGTGCGAATTTCTGCATGCACAGATTCCTTGTGGGCCTACTGATAAGAAAAAAAATGAGATGCTGGTCACGGTAGCATGACCAGGGCCCTCAGAGGGTTAATAGCAGAACATTTATTGTAGCCTCTTTGAATCATACTGTATATGAAAAATAATGATGGTGATAAAATATATCATGCAATGTCATGCATCATTATGCACTAAAGCTTACATTGAATATAAATACTGACGATTTCTTTTCAATCTAACATGCTTTGTTGGAATTACAGTATGACTTTACCTTCCATAATGCATAAATGAGTGTTTTATGTCTCGAACTTTCCACTACCCATCAGCCCACTTCCATTATCAAAATGACAGTGAAGCCTGCCATGTTTCAAAAAGGAGAAATCTTCATTTAATGTCCTGGTCTGTTTCTTACTACATGGATCTCCTGTAACAAGACTGCCTCGGGTTGGTTTGGCAGCAAAGGTCACATGTTCTTTCAGATGAAAAAGTCATGTTTTGAAGGAAGTGAAGCAAAGTGCATATACACTAACAAGCCCCTTAGTCTTTATATCTATCACGTAGTGGGTACAGTGTATGTACGTGTGTGGGTGTGTGTGTGTGAGAGTGCTTTAGGAGTGCAGCTGCTGTCCTCTAGTACTTCTGTGAGTGCAGTGTTAGATCTTTGTTGATCTTTATCTACCTTACAACACGTGCAGCCGAGCTCTGTGCTGTGAACATGAATGTATAAATGCACATCAATTCATGTACACGTTCTGTAATGTCTAAGCAAAACACAAAATACAAGTGGTGTTCTGCTTACAGATACTGATATATGGCTTTTCTGGGACCATCTGTAACCAGAAAGCAATTTAGTGTGGGGCCGAAGGTGGCTCTCACTCTCTTTTTTTTCTGAGCAACGCCTTCCTGGGTCATTTCCTGTTTACAGGGCCCTATGTGGCTCTCTGAAACACTGTGTTTACCAGTGAAACTATGCACTTTCTCCCCCAGAGTGCCACAGATTCCATCAGGACCTGCAAATTATAGTCCCAACCTGCTCATTATGTGGCAAGCGCTGTGGCTGGAGCTGGGCAGCGAGGTCTGTGTGAGCAGGGCAGGGCCGCTGACTTCCACAGTAACCCAGGGGACACACCCGTCCACTGGGGCCTGAGTCGGCAAGGGAGGCGTCCCTGTGGAAACCGTGGCCTGCCAGACTGGCCTCCTCATGGGCACACGGTGTTGATGAGCATAACAACATTGCCAAACAAAGAATGTGATGGGACTATGTTTTATAGGCTTTAATCAGGGAAGATGTGATATTGAATTCTGCGTGGTGGAAAATGAGGCTGTGAAGGACAGACTTGCAGTGTTTACAATGACACACGCTGAAATTGATTTTAAATCAATGTATTTTTTTTAAACAGCTACTTTCAAAAATGTTTTAAATTACTTTTTGTTAAATAAAAGTTGTTGTTTTTTTAGGAAAAAAATGTTTTGTCAGCTGAACAATTGACACGGAGTGAAAATAAGAGGCTGAGCGATATGACAAAAACTAATTTGACAACACAATATACTGTAGCTACTCTTACTACTTTACGTTATATTTGTTATTAAAGTAACAGAAACAGATTTCAAACAACAGAACCTATACATTTATTATACAAATTTAGTATAGAAAAGATACCAATAGAAAGTTTCCAAGCAGTATAGATTTACTTAATGTAATGAGAAATACAGAAACTGAATGATAAAAGGTGAAAAAGATTTCTTATTGTTCGAACAATAAGAACAATAAGAAATTGCACAATAAGACAGCTTTCTTATTGTTCGTAAAGGCAGTTTTCTTTACCTGTGCTTCAGGTATGTGGCAGCAAGCACAAATACTGCATCGGGTTCTTTATTCCTAGCTTACTATGCATAATAATACCTTTTTTAACATTACACACATACAATGCCTCTAAAGTGTCTATAGCTTTAATTAATACTTTGCTACATATATATTTGCATACTTAGACAGAAACGTAATTTTTTAGTAAAACAATACATTAATACATAGTGTCACATTTTGTTATTTAAACTTTAAGTGCTTTTTAGGAATATTCACGTTGTATTTACAGTGGTGTTCCTAATGCTGGAAGACACAATTGGTTTAGTTATCTTAGTTCAATCGTGAACATTTTCACATTAATCTGGCCTACTTGCTGAAATATTGATTGAAAATTCTCTGACTATATACATCGTAAGGCTATTAACACTATTCAAATTTGCTCTAATAGTTAATATCAGTTAATTTAACAAAATTCGTGATTAAAACTACAAAACTTTTATTAATCTTAGGTTATCCTAATTTCTTAGTTAATAACTATTGCATTAAAATTGTAGTTGTAATCTGATTAAAAGTCATAATCATTGTATTAAATGAGAGTTTTAAATGAGAGAATTAATTAAAGATTAAATTAAGAGTTAAGAACTAATAAAATTTATTTATTTTTTACATTTTTTAAGTGAATAATATATTGTATATAAACAGTTTTTTTTTTTCCTCACTGGTGATTTTAATCAATCAACTACCAGAGTTGGGTGTAACGGGTTCCACAGTAACGCACTACTGTATTCTAATACAGTTTTTTTACTGTATTCTTACATTTTTAAGGAACGCAGTAATGTAATGAATTACATTTTAAATTTGTGTAATTTGATTACAGTTACTAAAGTCAATGTAACTGCGTTACCTATGTTACAAACACAGTGTTTAAAAGAAAAGAAAAAAAGCGCTTCTTTTAAATCACATTTTCTGCTGCAACGTCAGTTAATAAGCATGCGCTTTTATATTGCTGGAGAACGCGAGCTGAAATGGTTGCCGTCGAGAGTGGTTGCTTCTTCAAGTGTAAATATAGACATTACTTTGATTAATGGAGCGTGAAAACTAAAATATTGCTGTGAAATTTAGTCTATGTCCAATCTCTAAAGAACTTTCGACTGCTTTTAACTCGACCAGCAACTTGTTCAAGCAGTTGAATAGAAAGCATTATACAATACTCATCACCAAGGACACCGGTGCCCAAAAACACAGTGGACCCACTCAGCCTAAACGGGCTAAATTGGATTTTTGTGCAGAATCGGGAGTAAAGGTATCTTCTGAATGTGAAGAGAAGCGTAGCTGCTTGGGGCTGTTCACATATCGCGTCTTTTGCGTGCGCACGCATATTGGGAGCCCATATTGCACGTGCACGCATTTCCCAGGTGCACCCAGTTGAAAACACTGAGTCACGTGACAAGAACTGGCCAATTGGCTTAATACTCTGTATGGAATATACACATTTAGGTAGACTAAATATCTCAGACAATCACAGAACACCCAAACACTGCAGTGCTTTTGCATACTATGGATGTGAATGGTTACAGGTATCCAGTTTTCTGGAAGAAAAAAAAAAAGACTAACAGGTTTGGAACAAGTGAATGATGAGAGAATTTTAACTTTTGGGCGAACTACCTTTTTAAGTCTTTTCAATATGTCAAGCTGCTGTGATCAACCCATTGTAATGTTTTTCAGTGAATATTAAATATAGGTATATTTTATATGTTTTAAAAGTAACTTCGAAGTAAAGTAATTAGTAATCTGATTTCTTTTTACATGAAGTAATTAATAATGTAATCTGATTACAATTTTCCAGGACTAGTCGGTAGTTTGTAATCAATTACTTTTTAAAGTAACTTACCCAGCAACTACATATCTGTTCATTACAGTTTTCATTTCCTGTCCCAAAAAAACTAACTTTCCCACACCACTGAGTAAGGTTTATCATGCACCAAATTAAACAATCAATGTGGCATAAGCCAAAAAGAAGCAGGACGATCACATTAGTATAGTCTTTTGTCTCACAAAAGAGTAAACATTTGCACATTCCCAGACTGCGCCATGCCCCCAAGCGCTTAAAAGTCTGAAGGACCGGGATGGCACGCTGGTAAGTCCTTCTTAAATGGCTTGGCATGTTTTGGGTGCCCCACAGACACCGCCTGCAGCTCTAGTAAATGGATCACTAAATCAGCACATGTCCAAACAGGTGTCCCCTCTCCCCCAACACCTGTCAGCCACTTCACCTCACGATGCAGCCAATCAGTGGCCTCTCTGTGTCAACATGGCCATAGAAGGGCACGTTATGAGTTGCGATTAAAATCAGTCACTGCTACATTACAGCAGAAAATAAGATGCTGCCAACGAACGGTGCAAGCGAATCCATTAAATACAAGCACAGATGGGGGCACGAGGTTGATCACGGGTTTGATTAAACCGGATCATTTGCATTCTTAATTACACCTTTAAGTGTAAGGCTGCCGTGATCTCTCATCAACAGGCCAAAGCGGCGACTGCTTGCATCATCTTTCCAACATTTGCACATAACAAAAGTTTGTAAAGACAATACCAATGATGGATGTCTCCAATTTTCGTAAGCACTTCTTGGTAATAAAGATGCACTTTGAACACCCAAACAATAATTTTCTTCATTTAATGAAATAATATTGTCTAATATGTTACGTTTTGTCAGGGAAATGATGTGTTATTGTGTATTACTGGAGATAGCTGCCTCATTCAGTGTGTATGTGTGTGTGTGAGACTGGATTGTGAGTGTGCGAAAGTGGGAGAGTGGGCAGTGCTGGCGTAAGCGGTTCTGGAGAGGGAGCTGAAAACTCATATTGTGTAATCTGTTCAGCATGTCCCGAATGGCTCAGAGACAGGACAGTGGGACAGCTGCCAATATTCGTGCCAATATTCACTTTTTTTTTAATAGAATGCTCGCCAGACCTGTATTGATAAAACTTTTGGCAGTCCACACATAAAATATGAGACTGACGTAAAGCCAGTACGACATAACAGAGTAGAGACGTAGATTTGTGTGTATGTGTGTGTTTGAGATAAAAAAAAAAAAGGAACTGAATAGTGAAAGAGAGGGAAAGAGACATACTTAGAAACAAGACATTTTAAAAAAGTTTTTGTTTTCCCTCTTCACACAACTTTGCTCTCTCAGACACTCCCTGAACATCCACACTGGAAAGATTACTGGAAAGAGAGATGCTGTGGAATACATACAACATCTTGCATGAGAAGGTAGAACTGGAATCAAGTTTAAAGTTCAAAAAGACATGGTGAAGGTGTTCATCACCAAAATAAAGTCAGTGGTTTTAACAGTTTAAAAAAAACGTAAATTTATACGGTTTACACCAGACATGCCCAAAGTAAGGCCAGTGGGCCAAAGTTGGTCCATTGTAACCATTGATTTGGTTCACCATCCCAACTTAGAACATAGTGAGAATGATGAAGAGGGTTGAGGTGGATGCATTTAACACAGATATCCTCATTTATAATTTGACGTAAGATTTTTTGTTAGTATGAGGTCCCTTTCATCGCTGCTTGCCACTTTAATTTGTTAGTTTTATTACTGAGCTACAAAAAGCAAACTGAAATTAAATGTTTCAATTGAATGTTGTGAATAAATCTAATTTTTTTAAAATATAAATACTTTCATTTAACAGATAAAGGACTATGCAGAAGAAATTGGCAAGCAAATCAAGGCAAAAACTAGTGTAATTCTGTTATAAATTAGATTGTTTTGTTATTACTGTAATAAGTTCATTATAAAATGTAAAAAAATAATAATGTATTAGGTAATATAAAGCAATGTTTTCTAGTCATGTTTAAATATTAATAAATTAATTAAGAATTTACCCATGGCAACTATATTTACCTTCAGCCCACTAGCCTCAAACAAGTTTGGTTTTTGGCCCTTCATAAGAAGAAGTTTGAGCACCCCTGGTTTAAACCATACATTAGCATTTACAGAATGTCCTTTATAACACTTAACATTTGTTTTTTTTTTTTTTTTTTGCTGTTGTTGTTCTCCAGTTATGTACAGTATAGTTTTAGGTTACATCTTATGTTGTTAAACGAATGTTTATTGCATTATAAACATTAATGTCATGTGTTATCATGATGTTGTGTATTAGCTTAGTGAATAAATGTGCACCATATATTAGCATGTATTTACTTAGTCTGTGGAAAAGCAGTTTGTGTCTAGGTTTAATTCATCATGTGACTTAGTCACCACCTGTTTTTGTTGGATGTCAGTGCATCACAAGCATATAAGATATTATATATATATATTAATACTTCAACAGACAAATTAGGTTCAATCTGTTAAACATCTGCAGATTTTTAACACCATTAATTTAGCAGTTTTTGTGTGCATTTTAAAAATGTATTTATTCATTTATTCTATAATGGATGTTGCAGTTATCACTTTCAGATAAATTCTTAGTGAATAATAAATAAAACAACTGTATTTAGGCGATGCAGTGGTGCAGTAGGTAGTGCTGTCACCTCACAGCAAGAAGGGTGCTGGTTCGAGCCTCAGCTGGGTCAGTTGGAGTTCTGTGTGGAGTTTGCATGTTTGCACATTCCTCCGGGTGCTCCGGTTTCCCCCACAAGTCCAAAGACATGTGGTACAGGTGAATTGGGTAAGCTAAAATGTCTGTAGTGCATGTGTGTGAATGAGTGTGTGTATAGATGTTTCCCAGTGATGGGTTGCAGCTGGAAGGGCATCGGGTACATAAAACATACGCTGGATAAGTTGGCGGTTCATTCCGCTGTGGCGACCCCAGATTAATAAAGGGACTAAGCCGAAAAGAAAATGAATGAATGAACAACTGTATTTACAGTATATTGACTTTTTACTATATTTCAGTCATGGCAGCTTAGCTTCCAACACCATTTCCTTCAGTCTTCCAGTTTCTCCTCCTCCTTCAGATATAATTTTAATATGCAGATCATTAATTATTGATGAAAAAAAGAGCAGCATTTATCTGAAATAGAACTATTTTGCACTATAAAACTGCAATTTTTATCAATGTAATACATTCTCGCTTAATAAAAGTAACTTTTATTAAAAAAACATCTTACAGACATATCATTTTAAATTTATTTACTGCAATTAAACATATTCTGGATTTTGAATGCTGCCTAAAATCAAAATGTAAAAATAAAAAACAAAAATATTCACCTCTTGAATGCGGAACCTCCATTACTTACTCTACATTACAACTCAAGGTACATGCAGTGAAATTGCGCAAGCCTTTTACAGTATACCTCGAAAAACCATTTTAGTCATACCCGCAGTTCTGTCAAAGGTCTTTTGTATTTGACTTATTCATGTGCTGCACATGGATAAAAGGAAGATTCAAATATAGACGGAAATTGTAGGCCTAAAAGCCCAGCATTCAAAATAAAGCAGAAGCTTAAGAAAAACTGAAGAAAGACGAAGAAAGAATGGAGAATGATGACAGAGTGTGTGCTGTGTAATGGGTGGAGTGAGGGTGGAGAGCTTATCCTCCGTTTCTGATTAAATCATACAGTACAGTGACGCAGCTGTGTGAGTGTGTATGTGTATATGTGTGTGTGTATATTGAGAAAATACTAAAAAAGAGAGAACATGGAGTGAGACAGTTTTTTTTGGTACGATCTCATCTAACATAAAGCATCTGTGTAGCAATGTTTGCATGCTCAATCACACATGTATTGCTGCATTCAAAACAGAGGCATGGTGCTTCTCTCTGGACGGCTAGTGTAATCTGTCCTAACCTCATTTCCAGCAGGCATCTCTAAATGTTTGGTCCTGCAGAGTTGTGAAGCAGCCGCCATTCCCTGTAGCAAACACTGAGCTACACGCTAATCCCCATGACATCATCAGTGTGTCCATTGTATGTTGTTTAGTGTGATTATCAAATATCAAGGAGTGAGTAGTCCTCTAAAACTCTGTGCTGAAAAGATGTCCTTAGGAAACCTGCTAAGCAATATGTAAGACTGCAACCTTATTTAAAATTAAATGTAATTATGTTAGTTAGTTAGTTAGTTAGTTAGTTAGTTAGTTAGTTAGTTAGTTAGTTAGTTAGTTAGTTAGTTAGTTAGTTAGTTAGTTAGTTAGTTAGTTAGTTAGTTAGTTAGTTAGTTAGTTAGTTAGTTAGCTTTCAATATAGGAAAAGTTTAGTTTAGTAACGTTGTTAGCCTGCACTCACTTTTGGTGACTTACACCTACCTAACTTTAAATAGTAACAGTTCTTGACCCCCCACAGAGCTATAAACATAAATTAGGTATCATTGGAAATAAGACACTTTGATCTTTACTATGGTCCATCTAGAAAGTTTCAGGCTAAATATTATAAAAAGTTATACATCATGAAGTAATGATAAAAAAAAATTGCACAGTGTTCAATATTTGTTTTTTCATATACAAACACAGGAAAATATTAATGTAATGACCTAGAAAAAATATACCTTGAAAGCCAAAAATGACCTTCATAAACTACAACAGTAACAGTTGCTGAATAATTTGGTCTACATTCACAGTTCATGTATCTTTGGAATGAAGACACTTTAGGCTTTACTATCCATCATCTAGAGTTTATAATGCTCAAAACTAAAAAAAAAAAAGTTATAGATGCTTATGTAATGTAAAAAAAATGTACCGCACTAAACATTTTATTATTTCATAAATATATGAAATTAGTCCTGGAGCAATACAGAAAAGTAATAGGTCAAAAGCCACACATCTCCTGAGTATATAGTATGTTTTGAATTTGATGGCAATATGATGCAAAATAAAATTTCTGGAATTATTTTTCTGAGACAATGTCTTGTGATGTTCTCCAGCTCCTTTTTTGTGGAGAAGCAGTCTGATGACCCCATGTACTGAGGTTTCTAACAACTATTTTAGTAATTTCACATACCACTTCTTTTTTCTAATTGTAAAATAATAGACAAAAACCTATAGCATGAGTGATTTATTTGAGCACAAAAAGTACATTGTGTGAATTGCTCAAGTACTTTATCTGAGTATTGTATCATGATATCGATAAAAGGTGTAAGATGAAAGCATTCTAAAGTTATATTAAAAATAATGCAAATAATGGAAGCATATTCCTGCTGCTCTAGCACATAGTACATATGCATAGCATTCTTATTAAATGTTAACACATTTACTCCCATATGTGTCTAATTATATTTTTTGTTCATAGTTGCCAGCACACTTTCACACGCATTTAGTTTTTACTCATTTTTATAGTATATTTGGTATATTTTGTTATAGTTTTATAGCTATGGTTAGTTATAGTTTAATAGGGGATTATCATGTTTAATAAATAATATGACATTTACACCAAATTTTATTTAAAATAGATTTTATATTTGAAATCTTTCGCAAATCAAACTCAATTATGAGTTATTTTTACATTTAACTTTACAAATATCAGGTCATTTCTAATTGTATTCATATAAAACTGAAAAGTAGTAGAGTAATACTTTATATGACTATGTATTTTGCTACAACTGTTGGCTCTAAAACTATTGAATCCACTTCATTCATTCAATTCAATAAAAACAGATATAATTTATGTACATACACTGTAAAACCCAAAAAGTTAAGGTTACTCATACCATTTGAGGAAACTGATTGCAACAAACCATTTAAGTTCAAATCTAATCCTAATGAGTACTGTGATCTTAATCCATTTGAGTAAATGAAGCAATTTGAGCACAGTAAAACCCGATAAATGAAGAGAACTCCAACCAACTGAGTACTGTAAAACCCAATAAGTTAAGGCAACTCCAACCGTTTGAGGAAACCAATTGCAACAATCCATTTGAGTTAAAAATGAATCTTCAGTATATGAGTACTGTGAACTTACTCCATTTAAGTTGAAGTAATGAAGTATTTAATTTACTCATAACCTTCAACACTGAGTCCAAAACTCTTTTCATACGAGTAGTATTAACTTTCAGTCAATTTTGAGTTAACTACACTCATTTCATTTGATAAAGTTGACTGTTGGGTTTTACAGTGCATGTTAAGAAAAAAAAAAAAAAACACTTGGACATGTTGTCAGAACTTTATCTATGGGCTACTGAGTCATAATCCAGGATGTGACCTCATGCATGTCCTTCCTGCCTATACGCTATTGTCTGAGTGCTCTTCTCAAGGGGAAGCTGGACTGCGAGGGCTCATTTTCAGCAAGTGAATCCGGTTGAAAATTACGATCTCTGCACAGCTGTATTGAAGCCCTAACATAATCAGCCTTCCAATGCACACCACATAAACAAGGCATTTTTAGATGCATCCTCTTTTTTGCCACATACTATAGTTAATCACCACTGGCTGACCGCTGGGATTATTGCTTTTATAGGAATACGCCGTTTCATATTAGCTCGTAAGACTGTGTTACACTTCCAGGAGCAATAGTTTCCTGCAAAGACAAGCAGATGTTCGCAGACTGTATGCTGGCGGGTTTGATCAAGCTATTAGCAGCCACAGCGAGGGAAGGAGCGCTTTCACAATCAAGGGTATTTTGAGACATGAGAGCAGATTGGGAATTGAAACCAAAATTGAGGTGAAGGCATATCAAAGTCATCACTCAAGTTTCCTTTCAACGATGTTGCTCTCCAGTCCCACTGGCCTAAATAGAGGATCTCGTCTATTTAACACATATACAGTAAAACTATTACAGTTAACGTCGAACAAAGAGAGGAAGAAGGGGGGAAGATTTCGATGAGACGAATGTGTCGTTTTCCTCATCCTCCCCATTTCCTCCCGAACTCGTTAGTCTTTCTCTCGCTCGCTCGCTACCTGTCTTTCATTCCCACCCGTCTTGACCCACAGACTGGATCATTAGCCATCAGAGCCCTTGAAACAATAGACCCCCTCCTTACGAACCCCTCCATTCCTGCTCTCCTCTAAAATATTCATAAGGACAATTAGGAGTTCCGATAAGGCAGAGAGGAGAAAGCAGAGAGGGTAGGTCGTGCCAGCAGGACGTCTGTTCTGTAACACTCTATACCCCTGCCACCGAGCAGGCCTCATCAATCTATGAGAGCGCACCTCTCCTCACGCACCTCGCCTCCTGAAAACCGTTGGCCTTGACCGCAGCCTTGATACTCGCATTGTGTGGTGCTTTGGGTCAAAGGACGGGGCACAGAGTTGACGAATAGGCATGCAAACATATCTAACAAACAACCCTGAGGGCTCGTGGTGGACTGTTTCACACAGGCATTTATATATGAGGTGGTCGGTGGTTGTGCCTATTTAGGTCTCCAGCGGTGAACAATTTAATCTCACAAAGAAAGACAAGGGGGTTTGTAAGCTGCACGTAAAAACAGCAAGTGCGTTGGGTTTGATTAAAAGGATACAGATACTATAAGTACACCTACAAGTGTCTGTAATCCTGATAAGCCTTTAAGTGAAGTGCACAGACGCGTAATGATTGTTTAGGCTGATCTGCAATGAAACTGCTTTGAATACACATTCGTGGAAAGAAGACGACGAGTCCTCCTACACATGACTCAGAGAGAGAGAAAAACTCTGGTTTCCATGAAAAGGGAGGGCATTATGGGAGAGGTTATCACTTTACTCTTCAGTAAATCGGCTGCAGTGTTTTGTGTTGCTGTCCTAAAAGTTATTCGAGCGGAAAAGAAGAAACAGAGTAGGTGTGTATTTCTTTCTTTTCGCCTGGATGCATGCAGCATTCCCAAACCGTTTCTTGTTTTGCAATTGCAAATTAGTTCTGTAAAATTAGGTACATGCAACCTTAACACATCTGAGACGCTAGGGAATGTGTTATACATAAAACTTTCTTTGAAGTCAAATCCGCGGTGAGCCGCCAAGTTTTTTACTATGAATCAAAGCATATGCAAAAACCAAACCATAAGCAGTGTCAACTGATTTAAAATCCTTCCTCAGGCGGTCCACATCACCGCCGAGATCAATTCAACCCACTCCTGAAAAGAACAAACAATGCATTGCTGAAAGTGAAAGAATTTTAATTGAAAGCATAACACTGCTGAGTGTGCCAGTTCCTGAATGCCGAATAATAATTTCACCAAACTCTGCGCTGTCTGCATTACAAATCATGCTACGGCAAGTAAACATGATCTTTTGCGCTGGTGTTGAAATCATTACAGAGGCTATTTGGCCTTACGTCATCTAATAATAATTCATGGCTGAAATCGGCAAACATGTGCCAGATCGCTGAGCTGGGAACCATGCAACAGTATCTGAGGTAGAAAGAGAGAGAGAGAGAGAGAGAGAAGAGAAAGAGTAAAGGTCCCATTCTTGCTCTTATTGAATTACATTCAATCATGTTTGGCCATGTCAGAGATGCTTTTCCCCCCTCCCGCTAGAGCGTAATCAATAGCCAAAGAGGACACTTCCATTAGCTTTTGCGCCAGCTATCTAGGGACTGGTTCTGATGGTAACCAGGAGGAGGGTGGAGAGAGGTTTGTTAAGTTAAAGTAGACTAGGCTTCTTTATTGTTTCCACTGCACTGCCAAGTTTTGCATCAAAGTGCTTAAAATGAAAGAAAACTGTCAAGCGAAGACATATCGACACCCCCTTCCCCCACACATGTTTGTCAACCCTGGTTGTCATTTCCTTTTCTTCCGTCTTGAGAATTTTTAGGAGAACACAGGGATGTATCACACTGAAGAATTTCCTATTTGTCAGTCAATAAGATTTCTCTTTTTTTTTCATGAATGACCTAGTGAACTCATAGAGGAGAGGGCAGGCATGGATCTGTCATGGGCACACCTATCAGGATTTAACAGGGCCAAGAGCACAAGGGTGAAGACAGACGCCAGATGTGGCTGCACTGGAAAATATTTTTTATTCAGCCCTTCCATGTGTGCAGATACATCACTGATAAAAGCAGTCACTTTAAAAAGCACATGAGGAGTTATATTTGTATGTGTATTATGTTTTTATAAGAAGAGTTCCGATGCAAAAACCTCTAAATGCCATCTGAAATATTCTCAGGCTTCTATGTGTAGGTTCAATAATTTTACTTTTATTGCAAAAAAAAAAAAAAATTATTTCCACGATCTTTAAAGTAAAATAAATCAACATAAACAAATATTTTTTGATCCAAAAAAAATTAGATTTTCGACTGAAATGTCAGATGGCACTTAAAAGTTTTTGCATCTGAACTCTTCATATGTTATTTGATTTTAAAATGAAAATAAACAATATCACCAAAAAAATGAATACTAATATAAATAAATATATAGATGAATATTGTTGGTATTGTGAGAATATAAATTTATATTTATCTAGTTTCTAATTAATAGTGATAAATATATACACTGTAAAACCCAAAAAGTTACGATAACTCAAACTATTTGAGGAAATCGATTGCAACTAACCATTTAAGTTCAAAACTAACCCTAATGAGTACTGTGATCTTAATCCAATTGAGTAAATGAAGCAATTTGAGCACAGTAAAACCAAATAAATGAAGAGAAATCAAACTAACTGAGTACTGTAAAACCTAATAAGTTAATGCAACTCAAACCGTTTGAGGAAACTGATTGCAACAAACCATTTGAGTTAAAAAAAACTAATCTATATGAGTAATGTGAACTTACTCCATTTAAGCTGAAGTAATGAGGTATTTAAATAACTCATTACCTTTAACACTGAGTTCAAAACTCTTTTCAAATGAGTAGAAATAACTTTCGTTTTTTCATTTGATAAAGTTGACTGTTGGGTTTTACAGTGCATAACTGAAAAGTTATATTCTTTTCTCGTCACTGTAAGAGACTCCTGTAGGCTCTTGCAGACTCGCGGACTTCTTGTAGATGCTTATTGACTGCAGAATAACCAACACATGTACATAAAGAATTCTGCTTGTCGAGTCTCCTGGTTTGGGTTCTAATTTTTCCAACAGTATACACTGTAATAAATAGCAATTTAAATGTGTGTGATGAAACAATCTAACAGTGTACAGAGCACATTATTTAAAAAGAAGGCTGGTTGTCAGTTTGTTTCACTTGACGCAAAGGATTTTATTGATTTTTGTTTAATGCACTAGGCTATTAGCAGATTAACCTCAATAATTAGTTCAGTTGATAGAGCTGCCTTTAATAAATGTTAGAAGCCAGGCTAAGGTTAGGTGTCTCATATTAAATGAAAATGTTTGCATGCCACAAGTCAAATACTCTATTAACTATTGCTAATCTCAAAATCTCATATTTTCTCAGTAACGATATGAACTTTTTATCACCTTAGTTTACACCATACTTTATGTTTATCAACTAGTTGTAGACCAGGCTAAGGAAAATATTGTGGGCAACAATTTTCCTGATGTTCCATTAAAACTCTAAATCAGAGATGCCCGAACTAGGGCCAGCAGTCAAAGTTGGCCCATGGTAACCTTTAATTTGGCCCGCCATCCAATCTAAGAGAGGAAGTATGATGGGGATGGTTTAGAGATTGTCATTTCAAACTTAATGTAACGTTTTATTTGTTCATTTTATTGTTAAACTACAAAAAATGGCTAACTGAAATGAAATGTTTCGATTCAAATGCTGTAATGTAGTTTAAAATCTACATGCTGTCACCTGACGGATAGAGTACAATGCAGAGACTTTGGTGAGCAAATCAAGGCAAAGGCAGATTCTGCTTGTGGATTCAGCATTGTGATTGTTTATATTTTTATTTCAAGAAGTTATAACTAAAAAGTAATACTGCATTAGTTAATATTTCAAAGTGATGTTTTCTATTTATTTTTAAAGATTTAGGAAATTACCCATGGCAACTTTAATGTAAAATAGTTTGGTATGTTTATCTTCGGCTCTCAATGGTGTTTAGTTTTTGGCACTTCAAATGAAAAAGTTTGGACACCCCTGCTCTTTAAAAGAAAAACAAAAATCAGTCTATAGTTCCTACATGTACCACACAATTATGTCCAATTTCTCCAGTGAGTGGCACAACTAGCATATAGATAACTACTCAACCAAAAAAAGAACAAAACAAGAATCATTTACTTGAAACACAAAGTAGAAATTTACTAGACAGCATTGAAACAGAACGAGAACCAGCATATTTATCTAGTGAGCTGAGTGAAAATGATAGTTCAGAATTAGTCATTCATTTGCGGCGTGCTTCGTCCCCCTCTTGTTTCCTCTGTGAATGAGCACCAGGGTTATTTGCTCAGAGTCAGCGCGTCTATGTTCAAGCACTTGAGATTAGAGCCTGCCTCATTAGTCTCATTGGAGACTAATGTTTACCAAAGACCCACCTCGCTCTGGGCCTTTTGTTGGTTTGTCTCCTTTTTTATATCAGCCTCTTGAAGAAGGCCTGGTTTTAAAATGAAAAATATCAGACTTGTTAGAAAATGGGAGAAAGGAAAAAAGGGGGGGTGAAAAAGAGGTTCTGACGTCAATGAGGCACGACATGTGCTGAAAACAAGAATCTCTTGGCAGTAACCAGGTAACAAGCATCATGCTCAAAGGGAGAAGGGACGTTCTCAAAGAGCATGGTGCTCAAGTACGAGGCAGATTTGTCTCAGTGTTTCATATTCATAAATACATACAGGACATACATGACCCCCTTTTTTCTAAAAGTGCTGAATGATAAAAAGGATGTGAACACTCCATTTTCTCCTCATGCGGTTGCTAAGAAGCATAAAGTTTGGCCTGATGTGCCATAAAGGCTTACTTTAAATCCTTTAATGTCATGTATCCTTTATATTCGCTTTAGGGAGGGATAGTTTAAGCGAAAGAGGAACATTCTGCTGCCTCTGATTCTTACTGGTCTCTGTTGTGAGGTAAACACCAAACTGTGTTTCCACAGCAACCTGGTCACACTTTACATGTGAGAGAAAGAAAAGAACAACAATTACCGCGAATTCAGACCTTGCATCTAGAGAGCTGTCAGAGACACAGGCTCTTATAAAGTGGCTATCAGAAGAATGAACCAAATGCAGCTCTTTGTTTCAGAAGAGAGAGAAATGGCATGTTCCAAAGAGGGGCTGTGCTCTTGTTCTAGACTGAAAGCCCAGAGGAAAGGGAGTCCTTGTCCTATAAAAAAGGGCACTTTGAAAAGCTGCAGGAGACTTGATTCAACACCATTATTGTCGCGGCTCTTAGTGGGGTATATTAAGATGGTGCTTTTTAACATGGCATGTGTACTTCACTCTTGCAAGAAAAGCCTTTGATTTACAAGATGTGACTTAGGCCACTTAGGACTATATGTTCATTTGCATGCATACTATTTAGTGTCTAAATAAAAAAAAAAAAAAGTTAAATGTGCTTTCATAAAAACCATTTTTGTATCACACTTTCCATTACCAAAATGAACATAGCAGTCAAACTTTGTAAAATCATCTTTTTTAATAATATCAATATTATCAAATGTAAATTAAAAGGGTAATATAATTACCAGTAGAAATGCAGTGATACATGCTTTACTGGTTGCTAAATCATAAAGGCCACTTTCTGCTGCATGGAATGTAGACAGGTTGTTGACCAATTTGGCATCGTACAATGTCTAATGTGAAACATTGCGATGGACGATGGCATCGTTGTAGGTGGCGGTAAATTAAGTATTTATGAATAATTCATTAATTTAGAACGAATTAATTATTTGTAGCCTACCGTTTCAGCTGCCTGACCGGCATGGTCTTTGTTTTACCCATAACCAAATCATAAATAAATAAATAAATACATAAGTTACACACAAATTACCACCTGCCAATCACTTTTTCCGCAGGACTCTGGCATGAATATGCAGAGTGATCTATGTCGTTATAATGGGGTCGACAAACTTGGTTGGTAAAAAAAGTGTACAACCAACAGGAACCAACCAACAGTATCTGAGGTTTTCGCTAAAATGACTAAGTACAAACGTGAAAGCGAAAGATTCAAGCGACAAAAGAGTCATTAGATAGAGACAAGATTAATTAAATATTACATTTAACAACTATAGTGAGACGCGATCCAGCGGTACATCCTTGATAAACGTTTTCTGCAGTATAGTGTGGACAGAGATATTTTAGAAATGCTATATGAAACGCCAGTGTGGATGTAGATCGTTTTCGTTCTAAAATGCCATTTTAAAACTAAGATGTATTAGTGTAAACGGGGCTTAAGTGTTTATCTTTTGTGTGCAGGTTGCTGCTGTGATTGGGGCGGGGTGGAGGATCGCGCTGCCGGCTCAGCATCATGATGTCTATTGGCCATCGGCCCAACCCTAGTAAAATGAAACTATTGAAATTTGCTCTAAATAAAAACACAGTTTTGCCAGTGTTTACAAAAGATAGTGAGGCTATCACTTTTTTTTTGGTCCGTATCTCAAAGTTAAAAATAAAAAAGTCTGTTCATTTAACTACTAAAAATAATTAAATATAGCCTATTTAAGTACCAGCTTATCAGATATTTCTCCTAAAATAGTTTATGAGAAATATAAATAGAAACAAGCAAGGTACTAGCATTGAGTAAGAGTAGAGCAATTAAAAGAAAGTGGATAGATTGGCTAAGATTATATGGTCTTGCTTTGCTTTGATAAGAAATATTTCAGTTCACATGAAAAACTCATTGTATTCAGAGTCGAATTTCAGGAAAATCAGCATCTCAATTCATCTTGACATTCCAGTTCCTGAGATTCCTGATTCCTCTTATTGCAATTAGCAGAAAAGACACTTTCTTCGAGAAAATACCACGACTATGCATACTCAGAGAAAGCGGTGTTTGTTTTTAGTGTGCAGATTGACAAAACACGTTACTCAACCAAGCATTGGTGGAGACTTGTTGCCACAGTTTGGTCATTGATTTACCTCAGTGATAAGAAAACAATTTTATATGAACTATTTATTAGGTAAACCGCCTCTTTAAACAGGTCAAACGTTCCTTATAAAATCTTCATGTCCAAGGTCAAATGCAGAAGGCATTTCTTGTCGCAAACAGACTCTTGAAAGTACAAATGTAATAACTCACACACAGTAATGTCAATGAGACTTCTAAATGGTGAATAATTTTCTTATTTCAAACTATAAAACATGTCAATTGCCTGTAACTGTGAGCCATTAAAATAACAGCCGCATTACCAGGACAAAAACGCTGTTAAAGCTTCATTATTCAGGTTGTAAGTCTAAAGGATGGCTGTGAAAATAATGACTAATGAGTCTGCCAGAACTGTTGATTCAATTATCAGCTAGTGGAAAGTACATCAAACCCTCCAGAACCTAGAAAACACTCCTTAAAACTCTGCTTGGACATGCCAATGATCATTCTGAAGGATCCGCAGAGTTCAGTAGCTGAGAACGTGTGAAAGCACAACTACAATTTGCCAAAAAAGAAAGCGACCCAGTTGCAATGAGGGCAAAGATTCTGTGGTCAGAGGAGACCAAGATAGAGTGAATTAACCAATATTTAAAATGATATGTTTGCCACAACTTATGTTCACACCTCAAAAATACCAACCATGAAGTCTGGTGGTAACAGCGTCAGGCTGTGAAGCCGCTATGAGAAAAGATGAGAAAGTCAAACAAAAGGCAGACTAATAAAATAAGTCCTCCTCAGAGTACACAACAATTAAAATGGGTATGTTTCAGCTCATTATTAAGAATCATACTGTGGAGAGACACAGCACATATATCAGAATATCCTAAAGAAGACATCTTTCCTTTATGTCAATACTGCTGACATTTTGGTTTGACTTAATAAGCACTTTAATATGAAGACTGCTAGTTGTGAGAGCAAGCAAAGTAAAGAAAAAAAAGTAAAAAAAAAAAAAGGAAGGAGGGAATGAAATGAGTGGCAGTAGATGAGACATTAAAGAGTGAGCAGTGGGAATTGAGAAAAGAGAGAAACGGAGATCGCTGAAATGAAGTGATATGTTACAGTTCATGAGGGAAATTAGACCAGATTTAATAAGTAGTTTATCAAAACAGTGCGAAAATCTGATTTGAACAGAACTGACAGCTGCTAAACAGGGACAATGAAGATAACCAAACTGATTAACTTTCTGAATAAATCTATTTTAATATTTGTATATGTTATTTATTTAATTTATGTCATTTATATGTTTGTTTGTTTGTTTGCTTGTTTGTTTAGAATGCCACAAATGCATTTAAGAAAAAACTATTCAGGATGCTGTCTATTCCAGTAAAGAAGCACTCGAGCAGTGTAACTGACCATGAATCCCCCTTCAGCCTTTTCAAATGTCAAACATGGCTTTAGCAGATCACACACTCAATCTGGCCCCTGGCCAACCCAAAGTCATGCCACTAAGTTAAGCGTTTGCCAATTAAAATGCAATATTTTGTCCTGCGTGTTGTCATCTGTGCATATCAAGCGCAAATTAAGCCCCTGACCTCTTTCAGATTAATCCTAGCAGACTAGGTTAATAGTCCAGAACTGTAGGGGTCGTCGGCTGCGCCAGAGAATGAGGTGAACGGCGTCATTGTGTTAGTGAGTGATCCTTCAGTGCAATGCCTGCCAAAACCTCAAGGAAGGACTCAAATGCCCCTGCTCCCAGCTAAAGATTTTGCTCTTTCAACTCTCAAAGTGACCTCATTGCTAAAACAATGATATAATCAAATTAAAAAGATTGACTGGGTCAAAACCAAACCGATTATATGCATAAGATCTTGTCCCTGGGTTGTCTTTCCAACAGTATCGAATGATAAGATCCTGATATCTTGAGAGCAAGGGAGCTAAAAGAGCTCCGTTAAGTCTGCTGTCCCCACATAAGGCAGGACAAATGTGATTGGAAGGACATTCAGGCCTGGATATGGTGCCTGTTAGCAGGGCTCTATTATCTGGGTATGTCACCGTTAAAGATACTGGCACTCCAACCCTGATTTGTCTTTGAAAGAGCCCAGACAGGCCCCTCTGAGACACGCTGCCGCTAATGTTTGGAAAATGAGCTTAGCAGCTAAGTCTTAATCAACAGGGCCATATAAATAATACTCCCATTAGACTGCCACCTAAGCCTGCTAAGATAGGGATGAATTTGTCATTTTCACGGTATTAGCAACACATACTGAGAGACAACTGAGTTCTCTCTTCATTACAGCAGGCTAAAATGTTGACAGATGTAAAAAGCATTTGCTTATGCAATGTATAGCTCTAGATGGGAATGCTGATTGGTCAATACAACAGCTAGTGTCACCTGTAGAATTATGCCTTTGCATGTTTGTACAGTACAGAACAGAACAATATCACGTCACTCCAAACATGCTTCTGTGCAATGGAAAATAATTGTCCATACATTGAAAATAAACGCTGACTGAGGCTTATCATCCTTTCTGAAATCTAATTTGCTTTGTACAGACAATAAAAATTGCTGAATGAATTATTATTAAAATACTTAACACTTTTGAAAGGAATTAGTCACTCAATGTTGTGAAGTACTGTGAATGTAGTAAAGTGGTTTGCACTGCATTTCATGCCTTCATGCCTTTTTCTGTGGCTATAATCACTAAATAATACAGTTTTCTTCATTGGAGTTTAATAATATTTTTACAACATTTAAAAGGAAGAATGTTGGCTCAGTGGTTAGCACTGTCGCCTCACAGCAAGAAGATCGCTGGTTCAAGTCCAGGCTGGGCCAGTTGGCATTTCTGTTTGGAGTTTGCATATTCTCCCCATGTTCGTGTGGGTTTCCTCTGGGTGCTACGGTCTCCCCCAAAGTCCAAAGACATGCGCAATAGGTGAATTGAATAAACTAAATTGTCCATAGTGTATGAGTGTGTGTGTGAATTTGAGAGTGTATGGGTGTTTAAGTTGTGGCTGGAAGGGCATCTGCTGGGTAAAACATGTGCTGGATAAGTTTGCGGTTCATTCCGTTGTGGCGACCCCTGATAAATAAAGAGACTAAGCCGAAGGAAAATAGATGAATGAACATTTTCTATAGTTCTTTCTATCAATTTATCACAGTTTACACACACAAAATAATAAATTCATTAATTATTAATTAAATCAATAACTCAATCATTAATTCATTATTTATTCAATCAATATATTTCATTATTTATTCATGAAATCAATTTTAGGCAACTGTGTTATAATAAAAATGTTACTTCACCACCAAACAGCATATTACAAAAAAATCATGGTTGCTGATAATTTATCTCTGCCATGATACAACAAAATTTAATTTGAGAAAATGGATTAACATAGAAGAAACATAATTTTAAATCATAAAAAATATTAACAATATTACTCTACTTTGATCAAAGAACCACAGTCTCCGTGAGCATAAAAGATTTATTTCAAAATGAGACAAACAGGGTGATTCACTGTATGAAACGGTCAAATTCAGTCTAATCAAATTACACATCAATGCTCACCAAAGCCAATGAATGGCAGATCTAGACACTGTAGACAAGGGGTTTTCCTAAGCGTTTAAAAAGACCAAACACTAGTTTTTTTAGTTTAAAAAATGGCATGATTTCAATTTGTCTTGTCAAATTCAATTCCGCATCTGTGTTGCGTAAAAGTGTAAGCGTGACTTAAAACATTCCATCACTATCAATTTAGCCAAATCAAATCTAAAGAGCATATTTTAACAGGCAGACTTGAGGGATTTGGACTGAAGATGTTCATCGCCATCTCTCACTTCTCGCACTGTTGCTTTTCTTTCTTCCCTTCCATCCTCACATCAGCAGGAGGAGGATAATTGATCAATCACGCTAATTGAACAGTCTGGCCAGCTAGCTCACAGAAGCAGATGTGCCAATTTGCATTCATTAAGGCAGAGTCGGGTCTTAATCACCGCACAAGCTTTGATTGACAGCACAAACAATTCAATGCAAAGCTCCCAACAAAACAGTAAAACTCAGCTCAGCGGCTATAAAAATAAATTTAACAGCTTTGGCTACGTTACTGACATAACACAAAGTCTTGTGTTGTGGTAAATGTCCCAAAAATCCCCAGACCCAATGACATCAGCCATCCTCTGCTACCCGCCTGCCCTCAGCCAGAGTGATGAATAAAAGTCCCTTATCGAAAATATCTCCCTCCCCCAGTCCCACAGCATAGCCTCATTTCCTTCCTCTCCTCCCCAGACACCAGCTCCTTACTACATCCACATCCAGAGCCAATAGAAACTGTGAGTGAGCTCTTGTTACGAGCTCAAGTGCTTCTGTATGAACATGAATATGCATAGCATAGCTAATACAGTTGCACGGCTGTTTGGAGGCGCTCGTATGCCCATTGCAGCTTCAAAGGTTCGGAAGAAAGGCAGAGTAACTGCTTTTTGTCCCATGCTTGTGGTAAAACAATGGTGTTATTCACATGGAACAAAACAGGAATCTCATGGAGAAAAGACTGAAGAAGGGCTGACATTTGGGAATGGTCAAGATTTACATATCCTGCGATTCTTGATTATGACTTTGCCAGGAAATAATTCACAAAAGAATTTCATGGGACTAGTTAGAAGGACGGTTTTTAAAAACGGTGTGCCAATTAAAGGAGCTATATCGTGCTATACAAAAAAGGGCATTGTTTTGTTTACTGGGTGTACTAGATTAAGTTAAAATGCTTTAATATTCAATAAAAAAGTTTTAACATAATGTACATTGTTGCAGAACCTTTATTCCTAGTCATTCTGAAACGCTCTGATTAAACTACCCCTCTGTGCTACTTGAAAATATTTACACATTTGTTTAAAGGTTGCCTAAAACAGGTTTATACAGAGTAAAGTAAAAAAAACAACAACAACAATTTAATCTACTCATAATATAAATAGGCCTAATCTCATTTGACAAATGATTCGGTAACACTGTACAATAAGGTTATATTAGTTAAATGTTAGTTAATGCATTTACTAACATGAACAAACATTTATTACAGTGTTTGTTCATGTTAGGTAATGAAAATGCAGTTCATTGTTAGTTCAAACTCATGGTGCATTTACTAATGTTAACAAGACATTAGTAAATGTTGAATTATAATTAATAAATGCTGTGCAAGGGATTAGTTCATGTTAGTAAATATTATGAATGAAACCTTATTGTAAAGTGTGACCAACAATTCATCCAAAAGCCTCCTCATCATTGTGATTGGTCATATGGCTAGTCTGTTGTGATTGATCTGCCACTTACAGCACATATATGAAACAAAACACTTTTTTTCTCCAGAGCACACCTGCCAACACTCCCGTTTTTCCCGGGAGTCTCCCGTATTTCAGACCCGTCTCCCGTATTGTTCTGTCTCCCGGTAAACTCCCGGAATTCCCGCGCCCCCCCGCTCCTCAGCATTTTGGTACAGTCCGGGCTGAAACTTGGTGCTTATGCTCTTCCGGTCGCGCGCTACAGTTCGCGCGCCCCCATCTCCTCAAACCTCTCACCCCTCCCGCTCCCCGCTCTTCAGTTTGCACCAGTGTTGCCAACTTAGCGACAAATTTTCAAAAAAGTGACTAGCGACAAATCTAGCGACTTTTTTGTGTGTTACTGGCGATTTTTATAGACTGTTGTTTGTTCATTACTCTACCGTCCCTACTCTTCTCAACGAGCTGCGGGTGATGCCGCCGGCCCCTCTCCTGCAGCCTGAGAGCAGAGCACCTCTCTGCGTACCGACGGCAAATGATTTAGAACAGGTGGCAGTTATTAGGTATTTCCCTTGTACAGTCAACCCGATCTGCTTCTCCTTTATTTTAACAATTTAATTTGACCATTTATTCTTGTTGCACAATCAGAGATGTTTTAAGTGAGAGTTTCAGAACTTGACTGAGTATATTACGTCTGAGAGATTACTGCAGTTCAAACAGCAATAAATTTAGTTAAATTGACAAGCTTACATAAAGCGTAGTGCGAATATAAAATACCCCATTTATTTACCATAGGCTGTTAAACAAACAGAAATGGTAGAACGCGATGATGTCAGTAATATGCAAATTAGCGTATGACGTAATAATTCCGGGGTCTCCCGGAATTTACAAACCAAATGTTGGCAGGTATGCTCCAGAGGCTTCCTCAATCCTCAGCAGTTGCACTCATTGTGTGATGTAACAATAAGTTTATGTTTACCATATTAAATCGAACTCTAGACCAATGACAAAACAGCTCAAGAACTAGATGATCAGCCTAAACATTCATCTCAAGCATGTCTTATACAGGACATTTCTCAGTGGTAAGTTTAGAAAATAATAACCAATCACGCACGTTTAAGTTAAACCTATTAATGAAATGACTAATCAAATGTCTAGTCATTGCTGAAAACACTGGAGTTTTGTTTAGTTCATGCACTTAATAAAGAGTAGGAGTTTTTGAAAAGTGCAGAAGTCACGATAGAGCAAATACTGCATTTGGAGGGTCAAAGCAGATGTTGTTTGTGGGCCGCCAATTGAAGACCACAGGCAAGCATTATGCAGATGTGATATGGATTCATACAGATTGGTTACAAATGTGAAACTTGAATTGCAGACAATATAGCTGCTTTTCCACTATCGTGCCAAGTGGTTCTAGGAACAGTCAGGTATGGTTCCAATTGTATTTCCATGCGAGCCTGGTACGGCACAGCATGATTACAAACTGCTCTTGGCAAGAAATCTAGGCACAGTTTAATGATAATAATGATGAAGTATGCTGGTTGAGCACATGTGCATGTGACGTTGCTTCTCCTATACCTGGCTGCCAGTTTCTCTACAGCGCACCATTTATGTTTTGGTCATTTAACAAAGTAAATATAAGAAAATAACGTGTAAAAATCACACATATTGCTGTTTATTACATTGCAAATTAATTACAAAGGCAATAACTGACACATTTGTATTACCGTACATTTCAGAGAGTTCCGTTATCAGCATCACTGTGGAATATGAAATCGTATTCATACAGACTGGTTTAGATCAGCATGTTCATAATCATTTCTAATCATTTCTTTTAGGAGTATTTAACTACATTTTAGAGTCTAGAGCACATTGATATTTGTAGATCTTTTATATTCATAAACTGCTAGATTGCACTCTGCATGACGGAATATTTGGAAAAGCTAAATATGTCAATGTCAACAGTCAAACAATAGCACGTGTGCGTTACAGTAGATATGTAGCACCCTAACCATAATCACGAGTCTCAGCTTTGAAGGCATCAATCAGTAAGTTTACATGGACACTACTACTTAGATTTTAATACAATTAAAACAATACTCTGATTAAGAGTCATGTAAACAGTGATTTTTGATTACCGTAATTTGACTAAAGTCATAATTGAACTGAACAGAAATTAAATTAAGACATGTCGAGTATGCCGATTTTAGTCGCATTATTGAAGTGCAGTAGACATGTAAACACCGCAATCAAACTATTACCAATTTGTAGTACTTTTCGCTACATTTTGCGACAGGATGCACACGGCGTGTGTCAGGCATTTGATGACAAACAAATGAGAATGGCTTCAAGCAAGAGGGCACATTTTTGGTGCGAGCGGGAAATGATAACTATGCTGAGAATTCTAGAAGAAATGGACATTATGAAGTGCCTTAACTTTGTCGTGTGGACATGAATAAAAAGTTGAATGAAATGGCAGAGGTGGCCTGTTGCTTGAGAATATGTATCCACAAGCATTCTGTTTGCACACATAGTATGAAAAATTAACTGCAGTTGAACTTGTCGCAACATTTTTCAAAAGTTCAGACTTAGATATTGCTTATTAATATTAGCTTGTTTGGCATGCTGTCCCAGGAGATAACCCTGAGCTCGGAGATAATTAAGCCCAGAGCTCCCGCCTGGTCGAAAAGCATGTAAGGGGGTACGAGAACAGGTAGTTCTCGAGAGCTCCCCCTGATAAAAGAGGAAAGGGGGGAAGATGAAGATAGGGGAGTAGTTTTAAACAGGCTACTTATAGTGAGTTTGGATTAATGTTGGATTAATTGACTTACTAATAGTTTGTGAAACTTCACCAAATGAAACACCAAAAATCACATACTGTATGGTGCCATGACGAACATGAACTATCGTTGCGTGAAATGCCGGAGAAAACCAGTGTCCAATGGTGACATAATGACATTAATCTAATTATGTTATATAACATATAAAATGGGAACATTTAAAAAGCAACCTAAGAAAAAACCTTAATCATATTATTGTCTTATTAAGATTAAGGGAGCACTCACACTAGGATATCTGAACCGTGCCCAGGCGCTTTTCCTGGTTCGTTTGACAAGTGTGAGTGCTCCAAATCAGGCCCAGGGATGAGCGCACCTGAGCCCAAAACTGAAGAGGCGATGTCAATTTTAAGGGACTGTTTTATATGGATTTATTAATCATTCTTACTTTTCAATGAACGCAAACTTGTAGTTTATTAAAGATGCAAACCCAACGCTGCACGTCAGCTACACCTTCAGCAAACCTAAAATACATGCAGCATGATGACTTTCTGAACATTTATGAGCATCAAAAGTTGTGGGTCTGCTCAGCAAAATATTTTTTGTCACTGCATCCCAAACAACTGAAAATAATACAAAACTAGCTAAAGCAATCTGCACTGTGCTGAGCGAGAGCGCTTCTCCTCCTGTTAAACTAAACAGTCGCATCATTGATGATGTAAGCATGCTCCAGTGTGGAAGGCAAAATGCAGTGTGAGTGTTGGCCGTCGGGGGAGAGGGAAGGGGGGACAATCGCGCTTCGGCACGGTTCAAGGCAACTGTACCTAGTGTGAGTACGCCTTAAGGCAAACAATTAGATTACTGATGTCCATGTAAACTTAGTTGATGAAAGTTCTATGCAATATGCCTTTGGGTGTACATTATACCAGTATTTAAATTTGGTTTTGGATAATTTGGATTTACATAATATCTTCACGAGCTGCATGGTGATGCAGTGGGAAGCACGAACCCCCTAACAGCAAGAAGGTCGCTGGTTCGAGCCTCGGTTGGGTCAGTTGGCATTTCTGTGTGGAGTTTGCATGTTCTCCCCGTGTTTGCGTGGGTTTCCTCTGGGTGCTCCGTTTTCCCCCACAGTTCATGCGCTTTAGGTGAATTGGGTAAGCTAAAATTGTCCGTAGTGTATGTGTATGAATGAGTGTGTATGGATGTTTCCCAGTGATGGGTTGCAGCTGGAAGAAAACATATGCTAGATAAGTTGGTGGTTCATTCCACTGTGGCGACTCCTGATTAATAAGGTACTAAGCCGAAAAGAAAATGAATGAATGAATGAATAATATCTTGACTTGATTGATGACTTTTAGGCTAGTTTTAGATTTAGAACAGTGATCTCTTTTAGACGGAATAAATCCCTTTTATTGCAGAATATGAGCCTTGTAGCTTTGCAGATCTTATACAAGCACAAACAGATGCTTTACACAATAAAGTAAAAAAATCAACACATCATGTGGCCCATCATATGATGAAATTTCTTTCATCATTTTTTCTAATTGAAATGCTGACTTGATTTACATAAGCAGCCCCTTTAAAATCATACTTATTAAGAGTTTTATTAGATCTGATACACTTTCTTTGTTGACATGTTCCAGCGGTATTACCAGCCTACAGCACTGGTTGACCTTTGAATTTTTCTCCAGGAATGAAAAAAGAAAAAAAAAACATTTGCTTTTTAAACCACACACAACAATACAAGCCTTTTATGAAGGCGTAAAAAACATTTGCCTGAACCATACCCTGATTTGCTTACTATTTGAGCCAGGTAAATGACACCTCGCACAACAACAAAAAGGTCAGCCAGCCGTTCGCAACAGCATACACACCACCAGTTCGGTTATTTGCAACACAGTGGAAAAAAGTTGTACATGTAAATCTAATCAAAGCGAGCATGCGCCATATGAACGCAAGTCTGCTGTCCAAAGACTTCTCTCAGCTTTCTGTAGAACGGCTGTTAGCTGGGGTCGCTAATGTGTTCAAACCATGATAATTTGGGCTAATGAGAATGGACTGATATCAGCGTGGCTGAGTAATGCATTCGAGAGCATCTAACAGAGTCGAGGGGGTAAAAGGGACAAATGGACGCCACATATCTGCTGTGAAGTTGATATCTGATTTCATGGAATCCTATGTACACACTGAGAGGCCTGTATTCGGAATACCAGCGGAGGGCTACTAAGATTTCATTACCTCCAGTTGGAGGGGAACAAGAGGAAGAATGATTTAATTATTTTAATTACCTGCAGCAGCTTTTTCATTTGGAGCACAAACAGAATTCAATTTGAAACAACAGGAACTATGAGGACTTTCTTTAGACGGGACAACTGTAAAGACTGTAGTTTCACTCATTCATATAGTATTGTCTTTGTCTGTCTACCTAACTTAAGTTGACATACACTATGAGGAAATTCCATAACAAATCAAATTTAAATGTATTAAGAGGTACTTTAGCTTGTCTTTCAGTTTGCTGCAGAAGCAAAATTGTGTATACAGTAGTACACTTACATTGCACCAGGATAAACTTACATTGTTTATACAAAATAATGACATGTTATGGAAGTTAGCCAGAGACCAGTATGATATTTTATCATACTTTTTAACAAATAGCACTCATGTGGAGCTACTGAAAACTGTAAATCACATTATAGATAACAGCAAGGATGTCATAACGAAACTATTCCACCAGTAGAGCAATCCACTTGCCAAGTCATGATGTAAGGAATACTATTTCCGGGTCCAAGCCGCTACTCAATTGAATTGAGAAAATATTTGTATATGACCAATTTTTAGTCATATGACTAAAACTGAATTTTATATAAAATCATGGTGTACACAACAGTATCTGGACTTGCGGCATCACAGACACCAATATTTTAACAATTTATAAAAAAATTTATCACTTTCTGGCTATTTGATAGTAGGTATGGTTATGTATATATATATATACATTGCGATCATGGTTTTTGAAAGTATTACATCGCTTTATAAACGCTTATTATTACCATTTGTAGAGTCTCCCCATACAGTTTGATAGAGCGCTTGGACCTGGAAGCCGCTTCACGTGACGTCACACTTAACAAGCGGATAATTATATTGTTTTGGGTGATGAGCAAAAGGACAAAATCGAAATTGTATTACTGTGTTGTCCCTATTTATCACAAACTAATATGATTCTAAAATGTTACAAAGTGATTTTAGACAGTATACCAATATTATGCAAATGAAAAAATGGCTTCCAATTAGGGCTGCACAACATATAATTTCAGAATTGATATCGCAATGTGCGTGTCTGCAATAGTCACATCACAAGATATGCAATGTTGAGTCTGAATTATAGTTGAGCAGGAGCTACACAATTCTATTTAATTACTATATTTATATGGAATTAATACGATTTATGAAATTTTTTTTTTACTTATTTTTTGTCTTGTTTCTAGTCTAAATATCTACATTTTAAAGCAAAAACAAGATTATTTTACTTACTCCATTGGCAAATAATTTTGCTTGTTTTAAGAAAAAATAATTAATTTTGAGTTGAAAACAAAACAATATTTTTACATGACCTAAAAATAATAATATTTGGACTAGAAACGAGACAAAGCAAAGTAATGCCAAGTTCAGACTGCATGTTTTAAGAAATCGCCAACAAATGTCTGAAATCACAGGTAAATCGGTGTTCATTCACGTGAGTAACGACCATACAGTGGAACTATCAAAGATGCGATCTGAGAGAATTCAAATCATGCTGTGTGAAATGTGTTCTGATTGAAAATAACATTGGTGATTACTTACAGCCAATGACAGAGCAGCATCCACTAGCGTGGGTCAGCGGGAGGTTGGGGAGAAGTTAAAAAGGCTTCTTTATGGTCCATTTAGACCCAAGAAATGAAGGAAAAGTTAGTGTAAATTTGGCAGGAGCACTTACGTCTGTTTGACATGTCATCTGAGCAATATCACAACCGGGTCAAAAAAGAAAAAAGTTAAGGAGAAATTACTAGTTCCTTGAAAAGCCAGATGTGCAAAATAAATACATTTTCTACCCCACTAAAGGCTTCTTTCTCATTATGTAGTTAATAACAAAAGATATACTATGTGACTTTGCATTGTTTCCATGTCACTTCTCGTGTGTGTTTGGTATTGAGATGTAGTTTGCAGATCGGGACAAAGTTGTCAGCGATTTTCCTATTGTAAAGTCATGTAGTGTGAAACCCCCTGTCACTGATTCATCTTGCAGTGTAAACAGAGCTAGTCCCAGATAGTCATGCAGTGTGAAAACATCCATGACGCGACTACTTTGAAAATTGTGCAGTCTGAACTCGGCTTTAGAAAAGCATTTTTTTCATTGTGATTTTTCAATTACTGTACCTGAATATATTAGTCTTTCCAGAAAACCACCAAATAGCGCTATTCAAACTATCGTCATTCATTCATTCATTTTCTTTTTGGCTTAGTCCCTTTATTAATCTGCCACAGCGGAATGAACCACAAACTTATCCAACATATGTTTTACACAGCGGATGCCCTTCCAGCTGCAACCCATCACTGGGAAATCAAACTATCTTGTGAAATCGTATTGATATCGCAATATTGATAGCAGAAAAATTAAATATCGCAATATCAGATTTTTCCAATATCTTGCAGCCCTACTTCCAATTACATTTAAAATGTATAGATTTTTTACAATTGATTTTAGGTGACAAATCTTTTTATAATGTAGCAATAAACAAACACATAATGCCCATGATTTATTTTCCTCTGTAGAATGTAGAAAAGTACTTTAAAAAAGTAATGAAATAATTTTAAAGAGAAAATGATGATCTGTTCTAGCAGCATGCCTTAGATTCTGTCGACAGAGCTTAAGTTGTTTTAAAGCCAGAACATTCCTTTAACTTTTCCATTAGAAACCCAAACACAGTGAATATGTCTACAAGAAATCATCAATATCCTAACTTCTGCCTTCACAAAAGGTCAGAGAACCTCCACGGTCTTATAAAAGTGAAATGTGTGAGGCTGTGCTATTTTACGCAATCTCTAGACTGAGGTCCATCACAAATGAAAAGTCCTTTCAACTCCACTTCCTTTCACATTCTGCGAGCAATGCGAAAGGTGAGAACAAGGACAAAGCGTGCTAGCGGAGACCCAATACCATGGAGCACCAGTGGTCCTTAAAGACCCCCGTGAGCCGCTGAATGGACACGCTGTAACCTCTGAGGAAACGCTCCATCAATCCTGCACTGCTACTCAGTAAATAAAAGGGCTTTGCTTCAGACCCACAGCCTTTGAAAAGGGAGACACAGATGGGATCGCGGCCACTTTTAATCAGACAGAGAAGTGGACAGGATCCACAAAGGGAGATTTCACGCAACGCTTCACCTGTCGCCTGGAGTGTTATTGAAGTTGAACCACGGAGCGGCAGGCGTGCGCGCACACACCAAAAAAACCCACATGCGCACGCTTCTCTTTGCTCAGCCGTGGTGATTTCGGTCTAGCGATCCGGTACCGACTGTGGGCCAGACTTGAGACAAAGTCCATAGCCTTGAGCCTGGTCGGCAAACTGTGCCCCACTCACACATCCATCTGTGGAAAGAAATACATCTGTTCCCCTGGCCTTTTGTTGCAGATGGTGGTGGCAATAAGAATGTGACTTTTGATTCGGCTTCTCACATGGAAGAGGAATTTAAGCTGGTCAATGAAAAAGCAGTAAAGTATGCATTTGCTCTAGAGGGCGGAAAAAGGACAAACGAGAAAAATGTGTGATTGTTTATGTGACACTTATCACTTTAATGCAATTTATTTATTTAGATACTAGATGTAAGTGCCTCCATGTGAAACACATTTCATCAGGAGAAAAGGCAAGAGGACATAGAAAAAGAAACTGGAGGCTCTAAGAGTGGAGTATTGATTCAAATGCAAGACTCAAATAACCACTGGATCTATGAAAATTGTCTAAAGTTACTAAAACAGCACAAATGAGGAGGAAATGGATGAAACAAGGATGTTGAATATTAAAGGTGTGAAGCTTTAGTTTGCTTACAATAAGACTCTTTTCTGATTATAATATAGTTTTCAATAATCTTTTAACCTTCTTTTAATCAATATGTACAGCATCAATTGTTAAGAAAGTCCTAAAAACTAAACTTCGAAGACTAAAAAAATTAAGAAAATGAAAAGTAAATTATGTAGTCATTATGTAACTTAATAAACTAATAAATAAAAATAAACTAGTAAATAACTAAATTTAAGTGGGGTTTATTTATAAACTAATTTCGAGAGGATCACGTGCTTATGAACAAAGCTGGTCATGCAATAGCCAATTCATAATTCACCAATCAGACGATTCCTTAGTCACTATAAATACCCTAAGTTACATATCACAGCCATTTTCGTTTTGAAGAATCCCCCCTTCCACCCCTACTCCTCCTTCTTTCTTAGATGGGTGGCACGGTGGCCCAGTGGTTAGCACTGTCGCCTTACAACAAGAACGTGACTGGTCCTTACTAAGCCAGTCAACATTTCTGTGCGGAGTTTACATGTTCTCCCGTTCTCACGTGGGTTTCCCCTGGGCCCCCTGGTTTCCTCCCAAAAAGTTTGTTCAAAAACAAACTTAAGTCAATTGACTAAATCCAAATCAGCATCATAGATGTGCTCCTAGTAGTTATATCTTAAGAGCAATCCCATCTGTTCATTAGATACTACAGCAAGGGAGTTTTCGAGATCTGCCTGAGCTCAAACTCCCCTCTTGCCCTGCAGGATCTTATGAGCTCAGGGCTCTCTACCGGGATAACATGCAAACACGCTTGATAATCCATCATCAGCTAAGTGTGAACTCTTGAAATGTATGTTGTAGGGATGTCCAGATCTGATAACATAATGCGGTTTCAGACTCAAACCGAATCGGATGTTATCTCCGATCAGGACTTGAATACATAAGTGTGTGTGTATATACATCACTTTTGTTGCAGAGATGCTATTGGTTAAATGCTGGCAAAGTAGAACATGGAAGCAGCTTGAAGTGGACAACGCCACCATGTCTGTAGTCTGGAGGTATTATAAAGTGGATGACAACAACATTGCCATAGCAAACTGTGAGATATGTAAACTAGGGATTGCCTTCCAGGTATTTTAAGTTGAGGTGTTATTTGTTTTTATAATAGATTTTTTTATATTTACTGTTGCACTGAAGTCCAAAAGTGAACAATTCATGTTATTTATTACTTGATTGTTCGAGCGACCTCACAGAAGTGCTCTGTTTGTTAACAGAGATGTTGAATGTTAAAATAAGGTGAATTTTAAAAAAATGTAAGGAACATCCTGGATCTGTTTCTTCGCTCTTTATTATTTTTTTATGTATTATAGAAGTATCGGATCGGGTTTCGGTATCGGTAGATACTCAAAATGAAATGACTCGGACTTGGACTCGAGGGCAAAAAAACCTGATCGGGACATCCCTAGTTTGTTGTGTCAAAATCAATAACACACACAAAGTCAAAGT
>LR812536.1:30885432-31080432 GCA_903798195.1 Danio kyathit | reverse complement strand
GACTTAAAATACAACCTCAAAAAATACACTTTATGCATGCCATTTTTTCTATTTAGTAAGTAAGAAAGAAAGAAAGCACTGAAAAAATGACGTCTAAATAACGTCAGATTGAAGTTTTAAAGGCATTCTTTGCTCACTGAGGGTCTCGACCTATAAAACTGGAATGTAGTTTTGACAAATGAGGACAGTGTGTGCCAGGCAAAACCTGCTTCCTGTGCCCTAAACACTACAGTAGTATGGTTTTGGTTAGCGCAGCACTCCTATGGCCAGCTGGGAAGGCTTTATGATGAACAAACAATTTTTCCGAATTGTATAAACTGAAATTTTTACACACTCATTAATTGAGGCAAATATGAACAGTGGACAAAAAAAAGGATGTTTTGTGCAGTGTGCCCAGTTCAGTTAAGGGTCTGTCTCATGATCTATGTTGCCTTTGTCAGTTGCGGTAGTCAAATATGTCTGGATTATCAGCGGCTGCAGACGTCCTGAACCCTATCTAAGCTCGGATGAGAAGGAAACTGTTACATGTTGTCCAGACATCAGTTTGTCCTCTACTGTATGGCACTATAGGACACAAATGTTGAACATTTGTGCATACATTATTTCTAAACTTCAAAATAAAACTGATTACTTTTGTAAACCATAACAAACTGATGTACTAATTGGTAATTAAATTGTACAATAAAGATTATGTAATTGTAAATAAAAATTATGTAAAAATAAAGCAGTGAAAAAGTATTAGGACACTAAAGTCACAGGTCTTCACATTATGTAACAAAACATATAACCAAGTGACATGCATTTATTCCTTCATTCGTTAAATTAAAATTAAATTAAACAAACAAACATTAAGTAAATTAGTAGATAAATAAATACGTAAAGAAATTTATTATTTGAATAAGTCAATGAATAAATTAAAAAATTAAAAAATAAATAAAAAACAAATAAATGAATAAATAAGTCAATAAATAAATAAAAAAATAATAATAATAATAATAATAATAATTATTCCTTACATTTATATAGCGCTTTTCTGGGCACTCAAAGCGCTTTACACATAGGGGGGAATCTCCTCATCCACCACCAGTGTGCAGCATCCACCTGGATGACGCGACGGCAGCCATTTTGCGCCAGACCGCACACCACACACCAGCTGATTGGTGGAGAGGAGACAGAGTGATGAATCCAATTATGATATGGGGAGGGTTAGGAGGCCATGATGGACAGAGGCCAGTGGGCAGATTTGGCCATGATGCCGGGGTTATACCCCTACTCTTTATCGAAGGACATCCTGGGATTTTTAATGACCACAGAGAGTCAGGACCTCGGTTTTAACGTCTCATCCGAAAGACGACGCTCACTGAGCAGTATAGAGTCCCCGTCACTATACTGGGGCATTAGGACCCACACAGACCGCAGGTTGGGCGCCCCCTGCTGGCCTCACTAACACCACTTCCGGCAGCAACCTAGCTTTCCCATGTGGTCTCCCATCCAGGTACTGACCGGGCGCAGCCCTGCTTAGCTTCAGTGGGCGACCATGTGAGAGTTGCAGAGAGCTAGCTGCCAGAACATAATAGAAACAGAAATAATAATAAACCTAAAAATAAATAAATAAATGAATAAGAAAATAAGTCAATAAATAAGTCAATAAATAAGTCAATACATAAATAAATATATAATAAACAAATAAAAAAATAAGTTAATTAATTAATTAATAAAAATAAATAAGTAAATAAATAAGTTAATTAATTGAATAAGTCAATAAATAAGTAAATAAATAAATAAGAAAAATAAATAAGTCAATAAATAAGTAAGTAAACAAAGAAACAAACAAATAAATAAATAATTCTTAAATCTTCTTGAGCCTGTTGGTGTAAAATAAAACAAAATGGCTACAAGAATTTAAAATATATTTGAAGAAGTCACTTGTTTTAAGATTTTTTACTGAAATGAAATTCACACATTTTAAAAAGGTCCAAAAATGTCCAATAGTAGTGCCAAAATTAATTGTTTCTTCGGTGCACCTCGATGCAGACGCGGACAATTCGGTATCAGTTCAGTAATAATCATAACCGGTTATTATGTACTGACGTCATTTATCTCATTTGCGCTATGTCTCCATAGCTTGCTGGTGAGGCAGGTGAGCGTGTGTATTTACAACGCTCCAACTACTTAAAAACGCAGAAACTGTGCACATTTTCACAGCGTGTGTTTGCTGGACAGTGTTTCACTGACACTTACAGCAGAAGCCCCTATTTCACTGCGATTGAGAAAATGAAAGTACTCCGTTTCTCTCTCTCATGTGGCCCATTTGAACTGCTGGCGTGACGTTTCCTCTCCTCTTGGCTGTTACAGCGATACTTCTGGATACAGACACGAGTGCGTGTCTGCAGAGTTTTCTCCACCACATCTATCATGGATCAGCTGTGATCGCCGCTGCCGTTTATCAGTGTTTATCATCAGTGAACAGCACCAGAGCGTAAGAGCTAATCACAGCCCTTTCTGTTGAGCGCATGACCAATCATAGGGTCAGAAAGTGAGCGGGATATTTATATTTGTTTATTTGCTATAAATGCTCATGTTGTTCTGTGCATGTACTTTTTAAAGGTACATTTTATATATCTGACTGTTTGTATTAAAGGACAAAATTGCATTACAAATAGTGTATAAATATATTTATACATTTTAATACAAGAATTGCTGTGATGTGAAGAAAATATAAAAGCGTCTGCATAGTCAATGCACCGTGATGCACCGAGATATCGAATTGAACCGAATTGATGGCATGATAATCGTAACCGAACCGTGAGACCAGTGTAGGTTCACACCTCTAGTGTCCAATTACTTTTTTGTTGCCACAGTGCATTACAAACAAAATGACAGTATTTGCAAAACTCTTCCAATCCCTGGAGACGGGTCATTACAAGAATTATAAATACTGTATATTATCAGAAGTAGACCACACTTACCTCTACAATGTCAGAGTTGGTTCTGCTCTCGTGGGGTTCATTGTATTCTGTGTACTTAAGTAGGACTTTGTCCATGTCAGTGCTGGCATACTGAAAGAGTTTGTTCGAGCTGTTGAATATAATCAGGGCAATCTCACAGTCACACAATACGCTCAGCTCATAAGCTTTCTTCATCAAACCAAACTTCCGCTTCGTGAAGGTAACCTGTGAGGAAACAACAAGATACGCTCAGTAAAATATTGACAAAAACATTTTTCAATATTCACATTTAAAATAATCACTCTACAACTTATAATTAAAAATGGTGTATTTTTAAACTAATGTGCTATGCTCAAAATAAGGTAAACTCGACAGCATTTGCTATGATTACAGAAAAAAAAGTAAGGAAATAGACATAGCAAGATGATTATAAGGAATATACGTGGGGTAATACACTTGCATGATAAAATTTTATGCCTGCCACTGTATGTAAAAGCGCTAACAAGAATTCCCCAAAACACATTTAATGTATTTTTCTGGAGATGTTATTGTTGCTTTTTGTTTCAACATCTGAAACTTGTTCAAACTAATATCGCAGTTAACATCAAGCATTGAGCAAGAGAAACATATGCTCAAACGTGTGCACAGACTTACAGATGTCACTAGTTCAATTTGCCGCTTTTACCGCCGTTTCTACCGCCGCCGTGGCTGTATCTATGTGCGCCAACAGCTGTTGGCCGCTGGATGGCGCTTTAACCATAGATTTTCAGCTTTGCCTTTCCACAATAGGACCGTACTAGGGCTATATGTATACTGTACCTTATGTGATGGGGTTTGTCCAATTAAATTATAATTTTGTTGGTTTGTTTTAGTTTTCTTAGCAATAAACATGTTTTTACACTAGAAAAGATACAATTCATGGGGAGAAGTAGGCTGCAAAAATTAAGCAAATAGAAGAATTAAGTTCTTTAGCCTTTATAGTGCCCTATTAAATTGCATTAGGGTAAAAAGAACGTTTCGATTTGTTTGACCATGGTTTGTTTGACCATCATGCGCACAAGATATGAAAACCACGGCACAGCACACAGTACATATTAATATGAAGGTTATCGAGCCGATAGAGCACGATCACAGTATAACTTGCTTTATCAATAATTATTATTTATTATAGGTTAGGTTACAATTATTTGACCAAATGCCACTACATGTAAAACAAGTGCACTCAAAATAGGTTCCCTTTTGCTATCAAGGGCGGTTATGAAATTAAATAAATGGACATTTCCGCAAGTGCTAGCCGCATGTTAATTTCTCTTTCACACGCATGCAGAGCGAACATAAAGAAAAAAAATCTGCTTGTTTAAATAAGCGCATTATATCCACGAATGTCTAATAATGATAATATTAAGCTAAAATATATATCCATGCTGGGATGCATTGTGCTTTGACTGGATATCTAGTTCAAAAGCAACATTAGCCTACCTGTTGCACGGCATATAGCCTATAGTTGAAAAATATAATTAACAATGCAACGAAATCCTGGTCTGCATAAAATCTTATAGCTGGCCTATTTTGGTTAATTATTATTATTATTATTATTATTATTGAAATTGTTAACTGTTGCACATATGAGTGCAGTGTAGAAAATATACTGTAAATAAATTTGCCTAAACCGTTTCAAGCCATTTTAAACTCTCATTTACAAAAGCCTATATATGAAAAAAAATCTAAACAATTAACAACGGAGTTGTGAAATATTTTTATAAAGTATTTGGATACCATGATATTAATCAAATCGTGCAAACAGAGCATTTCTTGAGTGAAAGCAGTAACTATGCTACCTTCTTTTCTGTCATCAAGTTCTGCGCAGCTGCTTTATAAACGGATTTGGAAAAACAGCAAAAATGTGTTCTATGTCCTCAAACAAGTGTTTATGTTTTATATGACGTGGGAAATGTAAAAATTAAATTTTATTATAGCTGCTGAGCGCAACGAAATATAGCCTAGGATATTATAGCCTAGGGCTGTGCGATAACACGATATTTGATCGTGGACGATCATAATTCCTGCACGATCCACTTTTTCAGAAAAATCGTTATATCGCCATATGGAGCTTAAAAACGTAAAAAAATCCATTAGTTTCACTCCGAGCAGAATTTATATTTTTTTTGTTTCTGTTCTGGCATTCATTATTAAACAAAACATTCCATGTTTTAAATGACAGTGAGACATGCTAAATTTAGTTTTTATTGTAAAATATACATTATAACCCAGTACACAGTAAAATAATATTTTTTAAAGGCCTATAGGCAGCGTATAGCCGTTAAACTTAATTAGTCCAAGCATGTTATTTTATTAATATTAAAACAAATTACAAACTAGCCACCTTTTGATTTTATTTCGTTTCCGTATATTTTTATCAAACGAAAAGTGCAATTAATTGTGTCAGTGGTGCGGCACTTTTGTTTTAATCAGAGAATAAGATTATATAGCCTAC
This sequence comes from Danio kyathit, assembly GCA_903798195.1. NCBI lineage: Eukaryota > Metazoa > Chordata > Actinopteri > Cypriniformes > Danionidae > Danio > Danio kyathit. Next base: position 31,074,990 of record LR812536.1, on the reverse strand, counting down.
AGGGCTCGACAATAAGGACTGCCCGATGCATGGGAGACGCTCAGGCCAGTGTACAGAATGGTCACCTGAATGATGGCCTCTGCTCGATTGAGCGGATCGATAGTGAGAAAACAAAACAATCCAACGAACTAATGACCCAGGCTATATCACTGTGTATTATGATTGTGTAATAGCCATATGTACGGCTATACGAAGAGGGAATGATACGCAGGGCGGGATGTCATTCCTACCGGTAAATGTGCGTTTCATGTCTAATACGAAAGTGAAAGCATGCTGCAATATTAACGAGAGCTGTTTATCAGTTAGGAAGATTGACCAAAGTAACTATCTGATAATCTTTCCATATTTTAATCTTATAATATGTTGTATTAGGCCTGTTTTGTTCATTTCTGCACTGACAGCTCGAAAGAATGATCAACATTGATCTGCTTCATGATCTGATGATCGGTTCATCTGTTATTTCTCTCTATAATTTAAGCCTATAATGCAGAATTCGAGCCAACGTTTCTTTAATAAATTGATTAATTAATTCAATAGATTTTTACAAAACTTGACAACTGAAATGAGGCTCTGTATGAGAAAGTCTGACCTCTCTGATTTTTATTTATGTCTGTGGGTGTCAAAATTAAAGTGCACATTTTCACTTATAAAAATATTCTATACACAACCGGACAAAAGTTTGGGGTCAGTATTGTTACATATTTTAAAATAAGCTTCTCCTGCTCACCAAGGCTGCATTTATTTCATCATAAATACAGCACACATTGTAAAATTGTAAAATGTTATTGCACTATAAAATAACTGTTCAAAAGTAGTTTATCATTTAATTTAATCATTTATTCCAGTGATTTTAAAAATGAATTTTCAGCTTCATTACTCCAGTCTTCAGAGTCACATGATCCTTCAGAAATCACTCTAATATTAATTATTATTGTTTTTATTATTTTTATTATATTATTATTTTTTTAAAGATAATAGTAAAATAAAAGCAATAATGACTGGAGTAATAATTTTATTTGAAATATTAAATTAATAACTAAATAAAGTGATATACTGTATACTGACTTTTGACCGGTAGTGTAGATCAGTGGGTTAGTTTAATAAAATAATTTAATGTGCGTGTTGAATATAATAGACGGTTGTTAATGGGCAGTGTTTTTTGTTAAAACATCTTCTTTGTCGGTCGCAAATCTTTTTAAACGTATATTAAAGGGCAGCGCATATATTAGCCTTACACTGGAGTTTGTTCACCCTCCGCTTATAGACCTAAATAGGCTACAGTTTAAAGCTCAGTTGTCTGAAAGGATGTCAGAACGGCATGTCTATTGTTTGGTTCACATTGTGCCTATACGTTAGGACCGCGTTAGGACCCGGAATTCTCTGCTGCTGTAGCTCCTGCTCAGCAAGCACTTCAGTTATGTTTTGTGTTTTTGAGTAAAAAAATATTAATTTTGACGAATGCAAACCATATTTCATGACACCAACAACAATTTGCAAAGAAAATGTGAAAACCTGAAAGGTTTTCAATAATCAATATAGTCTTTCACTATAATTTTCTTAAAAAAAAAAAAACTTTTTTCAAGCTTTTTTAAATATAGACATTTTAATTAACATAGTTAATTCCAGAAGTTGCTGTGCTGTGCAAAAAAAGTAGGCCTGTGTGTAGGTAAAAGATAACCGGGAATTTTGTCTCTCCATGTTTGTGGAAAATACTGGAGACATCCCCCTTCCCCCATATCAAACCAAATGTTTGGCCATTGTGGTGTTAATCGGTCTTTGTCAGTCACGTGCTTTTGTTGTGTGTGACAACGAAGCACGCTTGTCCCTCCTCCCGTCCCCCCCGACGACCTGCACTCATGCTAGATACGTTTTGTCAGTTTAGTCAACGCTATCTCACGGCTAATTCGTACGAATTCATAGTAATATGTACGAATAAGATCGTACGAATTCATACGAATTAACCACTAAATCAAAATGTTACGTACGTTGGCATTTCCACTGTCGGGACAGTTGGAGCCAGGGCTTTTTTCAGACCGGGCCGTGCCAATCGCTCGGGGGGTTGAGCAGTGAGGCTGAAATCATGTCGCGGTTTCACTGTCGGGCTGTAGCTCGCAGCGCATCACGCAAACCCGGCCCCCAAAACGTCCCCCGAATCAAACGTCACAACCCGCCCAGTTCAGTGGGAATCAGGCACACAAAGAACACCATCACGAAACGATTAAAATGAAGACAAGTGTATTTCGAGGCACAAAATCAGTGCATGAAGTAGGCTTCTTCTACATTCAGACACATTCATATGTTGTGTTTTAAACTGTGTAACAATTAGGGATGCAACGATTATAGATTTTGGTTGTACGATTATAGTCTGAAGAATAATCATGGTTTCACAGTTATCACGATTATTATGCATTTATTAAATTTCAACACCACTAGCTTAGAAAATCACAAGAAAACTGCTTATATATTAAAGTGTTGTTTATTGCTGCTCAGCAACCAAATACAGCACAAAATATTAATAAACAATCAATAGTCCATTTCTCTCTTTGGACTTAAAAATAAATGAAAAAGTTTTTGAATTAATTTATTTTATTAAATAATAAATAACCAATTAACATTGGTTTAAAAAGTATTTTGTGACATGACGGTCTCACTCGCCACTCCCACTTGCTCTCTACTGGCGGGAGGCGCTTATTCCAAGGAGGTGCGCTATCTGGACAGCAGCAATTCAAATATAAAATAATAATAAAAAAGCCAGCTTGCGCGGCATCTGTGTGTAAAGACTATTACTTTAGTTTTATATTACTATTATTATTCATTTATTCAAATTCTTTTCGGCTTAGTCCCTTTATTAATTTGTGGTCGCCACAGCGGAATGAACCGCCAACTTATCCAGCATATGTTTTACCAAGTGGATGCCCTTCCAGCTGCAATCCATCACTGGGAAATATTATTTGCAGTAGTAGTAGTATTATTAATAATATTATTATTGCTGTTAGGCTTTTTTTTGTAGCAACCCTTGTAATCCATTTCAGTGTTTTCGGGTTGTTTTTTTTCCCGGTTAAAGCACAATAGGCCTTGCGCCATTAACACCTCAGACAGACAAGCATTTGGTTTGAGATGGGGGAAGGGTATGTCTCCAGTATTTTTCTAGGCTAGGTTACAAATATTTGACCTGCTTTTTGGTTATGAAATTAAATAAATATATCCGCAAGCGCAGTTAGCTGCATGTTCATTCTCAGTTCATTCTCAGTTTATGGAAATGTATGTTTCTATGCACAGCAACTTGGCTCGTAGCATTCGCCAAAACTAATATATTTTTTTACGTCGAAAACAAAGAACATAACTGAATGGCGTTTTGCCTGCTGAGCAGGAGCGACAGCAGCAGAGAATTTCGCTTGGCCATAATCATCTTAAATGGACCGTGGAGTTTGTGTATTTTACACAACTACGAACACACATTTAACACATTTGTAATAATTTTTTGACCAACTGATGCAGCATGGGGAGATTGCTAAATTTGCAGTAACTGTAGTGAAATGAAAACACAGCACTGGTCTGCAAAAGCACTTCTCTAGCGTGTAGCCTATCTGGGGTGCGATTCCGAAAACCCTTGTTATCAAACTAAGGTCGCAAGTTGTGTCGCTACAAAGATAATTCGTTGATTTGGTTCAAATCCGTCGTTCCAACAAACATTTGCAAACTGCCATTTCAATAAAAAAATTATAATACAAACTAATAATAATAATAATAATAATAATAATAATAATAATAATGAAACAATAATAATGACTTCTTCAGCCTCTTTGGTAAAAAAAAAAATACATTTGAAAATTCCTGGATATCAACAATAGCCAAAATATATTCAAATTAATTTTATATGGTCCGCTTCTGGTGCTTCACACCTATTTATTGCTCATTTTTTATTTAAGGAAGAATGTCCAAGATTTAGAATAAAAGTTACCTGCAATGTTTTCTCTGTTTAAAAACAATACAGTAGTGAAAGAAGACTTCTCTTATTTCTGAATGAAGGGGGAATCTATCTCAGTCTAATTATTATTTTTAATGTTTAGCCTACACTGTGAAATAGTCCAATCCAATACAATCTTTTATTTTATTTTTTAAAGTGAATTGTTTTTTTCCCGAGATAAATGACATTTTAGAATTGCATTTCCAGCTGTCGGGTTCTCCTCATGGTTGAATTTGGTGGTTATCCGAAAAAAGAACAAATATCACTTCACAGTAGTTGCTTTTTAGATGTAATTTAGGCCTTTATTCAGCTGACAGCGCAAGCACAGCCGCGATACCGAGAGAAAAAGTAAAAAATATATCAATTAATATAAACAACTCGGGCGCGCACAATGAACCGCGAGTGACAGAAACAGAAATTAATTAAAATAATTTAGCCCACTTTGCAGCTTTCTTTTAAATATAGCAGGCCTATATAAAATAGCAGACAGACTGTTTTGATGAGGTGTTTTCTTTTTTATAATCCGGATGTATTTCAATATAATTTTGATGAATCAGCTATAACTTTTGACTGCGTTTTCCTTTTTCATGCTGTCATGCCACATTATATTTCACACGCATATGCAAGGTGACTGAAATTGAAAATAAAACATAAAAGATACTGAGCCATTAACAGTTTAAAAAGTTAAAAAAACAATTATAATTTGGAGGAGAACTGTGACGTTTTGAAAACTGAACTGAAAGGAGGCTCTTCTCTCATTCTCATGAGCAGCAATAAACAACACTTTAAAATATAAGCAGTTTTATTGTTATTTTCTAAACTACTAGTGTTTTGAATTTAATAAATGCATAATAATGGTGATAATAACTGTGAAACCATGATTATTCTTGAGACTATAATCGTACAACCAAAATCTATAATTGTTGCATCCCTAATTGTTACGCAGTTTAAAACATTACTGTGGTGGGAGCGCATATATTTTATTAATATATTTGCTCTGAAACACTTAAAGGTTTTCTTTACTTAATATACAAAAATGAAATTTTATTATAGCTGATGAGCCTACAAAAGTTGATACGTAATTTGTGTAGTTGTATGTCTTTATGTTGAATTCATATGATAATATCCAAAATAATAAAAAGGCTGCTTGCACGGCATCTGTGTGTAAAGATTATTATACAACTAAATGATTATGCAACAACCTTAACTTTACAAGAAAAACATATGGGCGATCATAAGCAACAAATCCTAGAAGGGTTTTTCTTTCTTTCTTTCTTTCTTTCTTTCTTTCTTTCTTTCTTTCTTTCTTTCTGTCTTTCTTTCTTTCTTTATCTTACTATTACTAGTATTATTATTATTATTATTATTATTATTATTATTATTATTATTATTATTATCAGGCTATTTTCTGTAGCAACCCCTGTAACCAATTCCGTGTTGTTATTATTATTATTATTATCTATTTTGCTGTGATGGATGTGCTGCGTTTGACTGGCAATAGTTTTTAGATTACTATATGTTTAAAAGCGAAATTGTGACATGTTGCACATGAGTACAATGTACGTAGAAAAATATAATGAATGCACTGAATGCAAGTGCGGTCTGCAGTTATCTTACTCGTTCCCGGTTCCGTGACGTTTTGAGGTTTTTCAAAACAAAATCGATATGGTAACAGTACTTAAGCTGTTAAAATAAGACTACAATATATTTTCTGGTGTTTAATTTTGCATGAGCAAACGGCAGTATACCCGAAATTACATAGTTTTAAAGATTATCATTCAGTCTACCTTCAGCCCATGTGAGAGGTTGCCTCTTAACAAACTGTTTGACTGTGTTTTTTTCCGACTATATCTGCGAAAGTAAAACAACAAATTATACTTTAAAGGAGAACATTGATGTTTTGAAAAAAAATAACTAAACTGAAACTAAATTATTAAAATTTCCTCAGGGCCAAAGCGGGTTGATTTTTAAAATATTAAATATATAGATTAATAAAATAAATATTCAACAAAAGAGACATACATTTCATATTTCACCATGCATTTCATATGATAGGCTAAACTTTATCAAGCTGTCGGTATCTCCTCGCGGTTGAAATTGTTCGATATCCGAAAAAAAGAACAAGTATCAGCGCGCAGTCTAGTTGCTTTTTAGATTTATTTTAGGCCTATATTCAGCTGACGCACGCACAGCCGCGATACCGAGAGAAAACGTAGGCTAAATAATATATTCTTTAACCTAAACGACTCAGAAAAACTTTGGCTATATAGCCTACTCGGAGAGGACGAAATGACATCTAAACTGGCTGCAAAATATATACACCGTTAGTAGTTAATCAACGCATTTGCCTTATTTAAAAAATCTATTCGTTTTAGTCCTGCAATTATGATAACTTTTAGAGATAATGTCTGTTTTTATCAACTTTTCTGTCATTTATTTCTCATTTGCTAATTATTTTATATATACATTATTAATTTGTTGATTTTAATATATTACAGGCTATTTTATATACATATCTAAAATCCTTTGGCATTCAAATTTGCTTTGAACTTGAAAAGAGAGAGAAGCAGACCTGTCAGTGTGTGCACATTGCTCCTGAATAGCATTTCTTTTTCATGTCAGTCTTTACTTTAACCTATCAAAAAGAAAAGTGTCATAATAAATACAATTATTATTAAAAATGAAATTATGATTTGTTTATTGCATATACTGTAGCTAACTGTTTATGCGATGTGGGTAAATGGTGTGTTTCAATCCGGCTACCACCGCAAGTATACTTCAAACCTGCGAAAGCACTGTAATTGATACAGTTTTCTCCAATAAGGTGGTGTAATAAATACATTTCAATTTTTATTAAGTGTTGTTCACATTAAATAATAATAATAATAATAAACATTAGTTTAAAAAGTATTTTGTGACATGACGGTTTCAGTCGCGGTCCATGTGCGCGCTGCGTGTAATAAAGACAATGACAAGCCTTAAGGTTCATGTTGACTTTTTGTAAAGTATAGGCCACTACAAAGCATATAACAATTTTGTTGTTTACATATGATATTGCATTAATTTGAATACATGTTTTATAAGCTGTAAAATAAAAGCCTCAGTTTTCTGCGAAATTATTATTATGCAAACATCAAGAAAAACTTTGGACTTGTTTGATTCGTAAATTAGGCTACATAGGCTATTTAAAATTGTATATTATATAAGCCTATACATAGCCTATTTGTTGAGTTTATGAGCGGCTCCAGACAGCAGAGGCGATCAGCATCAGCAACTTGTCTGTCAAACTGTGACCAGGAATATCCTTCTTTCTGTTAATATAGGCTTCTCTGAAACAGTGAATATTTCACTTTAATTTTATTTATGCTAGATTATTATTCTTTTTAACAAACCAACACAATCTCAAGGCAACTCGTGTTTGGTGCTGAAGCATACTATAGCAGACTTGTTTTAAAGCACTTCACCCCAAAGGTTATTTGTTATTATTTATTCCTTTAAATAATGTAGCCTGGTTGTCTTTTTAATGATTAGTGAAGGAATTATAATGCTATGTTTCATTGTTTATCTTTATTTACAAGTAGTACAGTTTTTACAGCTAATGTGTAAGCTATTTCTGTCCGTTCGCATCCCGTCCCTTTGTGCCACCTGGCGGCATAGTCGCAAACTGCGGTCATACCTAAAAAACACGTGCTTTTTTTTTCAATGCGGCGGCGTTATATTGAACGGCGGTAATAGTCATTTTGAACTCTCACCTACTGTAGCTGCCTATCTTTTATTTATCAAAAGAATGTCAAAGATTTGTTGTGGTATAAGGTGAACTAATGGTATGTTCATTCATTCATTTTCTTTTCAGCTTAGTCCCTTTATTAATCCGGGGTCGCCACAGCGGAATGAACCGCTAACTTATCCAGCACATGTTTTACGCAGCTGATGCCCTTTCAGCTGCAACCCATCACTGGAAAACATCCATACATCTCATTCACACTCATACACTACGGACAATTTAGCTACGGACTTGTGGGGGAAACCGAAACACCCAGAGGAAACCCACGCGAACGCAGAGAAAACATACACACAGAAACGCCAACTGACCCAGCCGAGGCTCGAACCAACGACCTTCTTGCTGTGAGGCAACAGCACTACCTACTGTGCCACTGCGTCGCCACTAATGGTATATTTGTGGTATATTTATAATGCCTATAAACTTAAAAAAAAAAAAAAAAAAAATATATATATATATATATATATATATATATATATATATATATATATATATATATATATATATATATATATATATATATATATATTAGGTTACTGGTAGCCTATTTCATATTACTAAATCCACTGAAAAATGTCCGCTCAGAACATGCTAGTAAATATAAATATGTTTATGTAATGATCATACTTAAATAAACAGGTAATAGATATTTAAAAAAACAGTCAAGGTGCAAAAATGTTCACTTTAAAACACCACGAATGACTGAAAACATTGGTATAAATACAAATTCTTATTGGTCATTTTCCTCTCTCGTCTCCTTTTTATTTTCAGCTCAAGGTTCACCTAACGGCACCTACTGGAGAAGTGGGGATGAAGATGGTAAAGGCCCCATCTGATTAGTCAATTTTGGATAAACAACCTATGCATGCAGCACACAATTGCTTGGCACATCAAATTTATTTATTGCACTTTTGCGGATATTGCATATATTATTATCATGATAACGATAATTTCTCTATATATTATGCAGCCCTACTATTTACAGTGTGTGAATTCCACTCCAACTTCTAGTCAGTACTTTACATTCCATGAAATACTATATTAATTTTGTTATTAAACCTATCTATGCGTCTCTCTCTCTCGCTTTCAGACATGTCATGTGACAGAAATGTAATTCCCACCCTTTCATTACCAGAATTCGAACAAATACTTTAACTGCAAATCACAGATCAAAATAATTCCCTCAACTATTGTAGTGGAGACCTTTACGGTGATTCTGGACTGTCTACGGGGATCTGATAAAGACTAATTGTTTCAGTGGTGTCTGTCTATCCTGGGCCATGATACTGTGCGATAATGAGTCAAGCAGACGCAGAGCTGCCACACTGATGTCATGGCAGGTCAGACAGAAGGTCAGCAAGGGGAACGCAACAGAGGCTCCACAGCCTGTGCAATCAGCCCATTAGAGAGACAGTGGGCTCCATCACTCCTGCTGCATCCTCTGACAGCCTCTTCCTGCAGGGCCATCACTGTAACACGAGCTGCATATACACTTCTGCAGGTCACACATAAAACGCCCAGAAACACTGGTGGACAAGAAGTATTTTTACTTCACCACTGTACTTAAAAATGACCAATCAACATCAAATCTTGCTCGACTTGTACAGACCGCTTTAAAAATGGTAGGTTGGGAAGCGAAAGGACCTATTCAAGAGATGCATGACAGTCATAGTTCAGAAAACTGTTTTACATGACAATTTAATAAGAACATGTTACCCTTAAGAACCGATTCGGGTTCTTAATGTACAAATCGAATTGATGCAAACAATATTTTGTGCTGATTGCGGTTAAATTATTTCACAGTAAAGTACGAAAAAAGGGTTGACATTTTATAGAATTTGCTATGCATAATTTATTGTGTTGTAATGTGTTGTCTGGCAATGTCATCTATAGCCAAAATGAATTTCTCAGAAATGGGACAAAAAAAGCATTAAAAAATTAAAAAGTTAAAAATTTAAAAAAATAAAAATAAAGAGCTTCTGTGCTTTATCTAAGTATTTTTATTTCAGGAAAGTTTAAGGTTGCTGATTTCTGTGATTCATACAGTATAGCAGGGGTCACCAATCTCGGTCCTGAAGGGCCGGTGTCCCTCCAAGGTTTAGCTCCAACTTGCCTCAACACACCTGCCTGGGTGTTTCAAGTATACCTAGCAAGACCTTGATTAGCTTGTTCAGGTGTGTTTGATTAGGGTTGGAGCTAAAATCTGAGGAGCTAAAAAATCTGTTGGAGCTAAAAACCGGCCCTCCAGGAACAAGTTTGGTGACCCCTGCAGTATAGTGTCAATCCTCGTTTAGTAAATCTGATTCAAATGATTCGGTCAGAGAAAGTCTTTAGAAAATATTTTTTTTATGAGGGTTTATTTAAAATCATGAAAAAAAAATTACCTAAAATGCTCAAACATTTTCCCTGCAACAGTAGAATTACAGTATGGTTGCGTTCTTCTTAAATTATTACCATATTTTGCCCTATGTTACATCTACACACATTTGCATGCATTTTTTTGTTGTTGTTTGTTTGTTATAATTTTGTCTACATGCTATTTTGTTTTATTCACTTGCACTCAAATTATCTTAAATTTTTGTTATAAATATTAGTACACATTTTGCTAAATAAATGCATCCTTGGTGCGCAGGAGAAGCTTATTTTAAAACATTTAAAAATCCGTAGTGTATATGATAAATTGTATAAACATTTAGGTATCTATTTAACAAAAATATTTGTATACTTTTGTTTCTATGTATGTGTGTGTATCACATATACATAATAAACATATTCATAACACACACATACAGCTGTCAGCATTATTAGCCCCCTTTGATTTTTTTTCTTTTTTAAATATTTCCCAAATTATGTTTAACAGAGCAAGCAAATGTTCACAGTATGTCTAATCATATTTTTTTTTCTGGAGAAAGATTCTTCAAATTTGTTTTATTTTGGCTAGAATAAAAGCCGTTTTTAATAAAAAAAAAATAAAAAAAAAACAGGGTCAAAATTATTAGCCCCTTTAAGCTATTTTTTTTCGATAGTCTACAGAACAAACCATCTTTATACAATAACTTGCCTAATTACCCTAACCTGCCTAGTTAACCTAATAAACCTAGTTAAGCCTTTAAATGTCACTTTAAGCTGTATAGAAGTGTCTTGAAAAATATCAAGTCAAATATTATTTACTGTCATCATGGCAAAGATAAAATAAATCAGTTATTAGAAATTAGTTATTAAAACTATTATGTTTAGAAATGTGTTGAAAAAATCTTCTCTCCATTAAACAGAAATTTAAAAAATAAACAGCGGGGCTAATAATTCTGACTTCAACTGTATATTGCCGAAACAAACTTTTATTTTGGATGCGATTAATCACGATTTATCTTTGCCTAGCATTATTAAATTTTTCATTAGAGTCATCTGTACTTTTCCTCAAGTGTTTGATTTGTATACGTGTACATCAATGCCTAGAACTAACTGACTTTTCTAGAGATGACCGAGCATTATATAGCAAGCTATACACTTTGCTTCTGATCCAGCTATACAGTGAGCCAAGCCAAGCATGTGTCCTATTATCCACGAGGAGCTCATTCAGGAGCCTTCAAAAGCCTGAAAATGAATTATGCATTTGTTCAGCTCTCATGTTTAACAAGTGTCGTACAGCGAGGATAGCAGCAGATTTACTTTCATAATATGGAAGCATCAGAACGCCATCGTGGATGAGCATATGAACACTCAAGATGAGCAGGATGTGTCGTGCACATGGCAAAACTAACAGAGATGACATGGAAAGCTGTGCCTACGGCGGAAAAGAAGTTGGAGAGCATGTGCATGTGAGGGAGAGAGAGAGAAAGAGAAAGAGAGAGAGAGAGAGAGAGAGAGAGAGAGAGAGAGAGAGAGAGAGAGAGAGAGAGAGAGAGAGAGAGAGAGCTGTATGATTACTTCCGCCAATTTCACTGACCTACAAAGCAGAGCTGAGCAGATGAGCTGGCTTTGTTCAACTTTAATTGGTCACAGCTTGCAGAAACCCTCATTTCAAATGGTACAATGCTATATAATCCAATGAGCAGAGCAGTATCTCTGAATCTATACTCTAAATCAGGTGATTGCAGTGCTTAATTGCTTATAATGTTGCATTACACACGCACACACACATCATTTCTGTTTTGGTTTCCATTGACTTACACTGTATGAAAAAAAAATCAAATGACATTCTTTTATTTTCCACCGTTTATGCCACTGTAGTCTAAACGTTTGTGTGCATTAAACTGTACATTAAAACAAATAAAATATATATTTAGATCATTTTTGTCAAGATGCATTTGACACTTTTCTCATTTAACACAGTAATGGCTTTAAATGATCTTTCAGGGGTAATTTCTCAAATAAAATTGGTGTGCGATTTGTGATTAATTACGTTAATTAATCGCCACTAATTAGATTAAAAACTGTAATTGTTTCACAGGCCTATTCAGTGCTAACAAATGGAACTTTATTGTAAAGTGTCACACACACACACACACATACGCATACACATGCACATACACGCACACATATCAGTTTGTGTGTATTATATAATAAAATTTCAATTTACTATTTTAATATACACTTACCGGCCACTTTATTAGGTACACCTGTCCAACTGCCCGTTAACACAAATTTCTAATCAGACAACCACATGGCAGCAACTCGATGCATTTAGGCATGTAGACATGGTCTAGATGATCTGCTGCATTTGAAACTGAGCAATAGAATGGGGGAAAAAAGGTGATTTAAGTGACTTGTTGATGCCAGAGGTCAGAGGAGAATGGCCAGACTGGTGCCAGCCAAAATTGGACAATAGAAGACTGGAAAAATATTGAGGTCTGATGAGACTCGATTTCTGCTGCGACATTCGGATGGTAGAGTCAGAATTTGGCATCAACAACATGAAAGAATGGATCCATCCTGCCTTGTATCAACGATTCAGGCTGGAGAAGGTGGTGTAATGGTGTGGGGTATATTTTCTTGGCACACTTTGGGCCTATTAGTACCAATTGAGCATCGTGTCAACGCCACAGTCTACCTGAGTATTGTTGCTGACCATGTCATTCCCTTTATAACTACAGTGTACCTTTCTTCTGATGGCTACTACCAGTAGGATAACGTGCCATATCATAAAGCGCGAATCATCTCAGACTGGTTTCTTGAACATGACAATGTTCTACATTCCACATAGAGTGACAACTCTACTCAAATAGCCTTCACAGGCACCAGATCTCGATCAAGTAGAGCACCTTTGGGATGTGGTGAAACTGGAAATTCACATCTTGGATGTGCAGCCAACAAATCTGCAGCAACTGCGTGATGCTATCATGTCAATATGGACCAAAATCTCTGAGGAATATGTCCAGTACCTTGTTGAATCTATGTTATGAAGGATTAAGGCAGTATTGAAGGCAAAAGAGGGTCCAACCTGGTAGTAGTAAGGTGTACCTAATAAAGTGGCCAGTGAGTGTACTTAAAAATGCACTTTTGATGGCAAACCTGAATCATTAATGTCACATCATCTTTCAGAAAATTATGGTCCAGAAGCATTTTTTTTTTATAATAAACAACTTTAAAAACAATAATAATAATAATAATAATAATAATAATAATAATAATAATAATAATAATAAATGGTGCAGTTTTCAAGGTTCTCTAATAATGAACAAACACCAGTATTTTCTGTTTTTGAAACAGCAACATTGTGAAACATTTTAAATGTCTTTATTGTGTATTTTAATCGCACTGACCCAATATTTACATATACATGAAAATCTATTTTAATATTTCATAAGCAAACCACACTAGCTGTCACTGCTTAAAATCCTATCCCTATTCCCTATCAGTCACCGCTGAACCAAATCAAATCCGTCTAAGACACATGTTATGTTGACACACATTCATCTAAATCCATTCAACCTCCAATGACACAGGGCAATGACACACAGCGGCTTTCATTATCGATACACAGGAAATGAATGGAGTGTGCTGCTGGAGCAGGACTGTATACCTGAGCAGTCCAGGGAGAGAAGTAAGTTGAGCTCAGGCAGACAGCAGAGTGAATTCCCAGAGCCACAGAGAGCAGCTCCCTCCCAGCTGTCATTAGACTCCTCTTGCAGAGCAAACACAGGCAAAAGCAGCCTCCAAAAAATCTCCCTGGACAAGCCTTTTCCAACTATATCATCATTAAATGCTCTTTTCTACCGTAAATGGCAGATTTAATTGTGCAACTTAATGGCGGAAAGAGAAATGGAAGCTATAGTCGAAGTAGGTGGCTTAGTTCAGGTTGGAGTTGACCTCAGAGGCAGCAGATGAAAATGTCACCTTTAGTACGGGACGGGTCCCGCTGTACGGTGTGTGTGTGCGGTGACACTGTTCCACTCCATTGCTGTTCAGGGCACTCAAGAGTAGTTGCCTGCTGACCCAGAGAAACCCATTTATTCCAGCTGCAGTGCTGGACGGTGTCACACACACTCGCATACAGTAGACACATGTGAATGCAAATGAGAGCTTTTAACTCATGTTCAACTTCATAAGTGATCAAAAAAAGAGCAATTATATTCTTCTCAGCCTTGGGAAGCACAATGTATGCTTGTGACTGCAGTGAAAACAATTGCAGTTGTTATCTGTGTGCTAAGTATAGTGTGCCAGCCACAGTATCAGAACGCCACAAATAAGCACTCTATAGCTGCAACAAGGGCTTTGGGGTGACTCCCCAAACAACAACCCTGGTCTCTCTGGTCTCTGCTGAGACTGTGGAAAGCCATTGAGAGTTCTGAGGGCACGTGGGAGGTCACTCGAGCTTTTTTACACACTAGTTCAAAGAGTGGGATGTGGTGTGACTTACTTCAGACATTTCTTGTTTCAATTTGACACTGCTGTAATCTGTTCAGTTACGCCATATGCCAAATTGATCGAAATCTCAATATGGTTTAGTGTAATTATCCAATGCTGTTGCTCATGGAGGCTATTTAAATACATGCACTAGGTGTTTGAAGCATGTCACTGAACGCATGAGCAGCTCGCAATCCGCTGTTTTCAGTGTCTCAGAAAGGCTTGGTTCACAGCAAATGATGCTCCACACGAAATCTTGAAATGGAAGCATCTGCTCTGAGTTTGGATTGTTTATAAGATGCGTTTGGAAACTCAACATGAGCAGGCATCTTCCCATACTTGTAATGAGAAGTGCTTGTAAAGCAGCTGTTGTGAACAAAAGAGAAGTTTTAGTGTTCCAGAGAGTATTGGTTTATGTTTGAAAAACAAATAAACTAAGATAACAGATAGTAAATTAATAATGAAGTCATATTTGGGGCTCTGTGATATTTATTGGCATTATTTATATTTATTGTAGCTTGTGTGTGAGCTGACATTATTGAGACATTATTATTATTGTCTGTGTGAAGACTACTAGGCAGCATTTACACTGCAGATCTTGATGGTCAATTCTGATTTTGAGACTGTATCCAATTTTTTTGATGACCTGCTTACATCATCTTTTAAAAAGTGACTCGTATCCGATTGTCTGTGTTTACTCAGCACACAGCAATGGCACAATGACCAGGAATAAAAGAGCGGGCGCTGACTAACAGCTGATAATAAAAGAGCGCTCTTTTCTAAAGTCCTGTATTTAATGTGTTTGCAGGGTTTATTTATTTATTGTCTTTTCGACAAGTTGTTTTACTATAGTTTATGACAGAAAAGTGATAATTTTCTTCTTTTAATCTAGGCCTTTTTAAACCAGTAGGCATCTTAATGTAATGTCCATGGTGTGATTTATGCACGTGATGTATGTAACAGTTTTATATTAGTTTATATTGGTTACGTGGCTCTCTTTCTTGATAACATGCTTAAATACTTGTGCTACATGACAATATAAAAGCTTTTTCAGTCCTCGTGTATGGGATTTAAGGTTTGGGACTCTGCTGAAGTCTGTTCCGAAATGAAAGCGTCAGAGTTGACGTCATTCGCTATGATTTTTAATGATGTGTGACTTAAATTGACAAGTGAAAATCCGATCTACCTGCTTACACTGGTAGATTCATTTTCTTTTCGACTTAGTCCCTCTATTAATCAGGGGTCGCCACAGAGGAATAAACTGTCAACTTATCCAGCATGTGTTTTACGCATCGGATGCCCTTCCAGCCGCAACCCAACACTGTGAAACACCCATACACTCTTGCATTCACACACATACACTACGGCCAATTTCAGCTTATTCAATTCATCTATAGCGCATGTGTTTGGACTGTGGGGGAAGCCAGAAGACCCGGAGGAAACCCACGCAAACTCAGGGAGAACATGCAAGCTCCACACAGAAATGCCAACTGACCCAGCTGGGGCTCGAACCAGCGACCTTCTTGCTGTGAGGCGATCGTGCTACCCACTCCGCCACAGTGACGCCACAGATCCGATTCATATTGGATAAATTTCCACATATGAACAAGGCCTGAATCTGATTTGAGTAAATCAGAATCCATGTGATTTTTTCCTGCTTACATGTACATGGGCCATATCCGATCTGTAGCACATGGGAGAAGAAAAAAAAACAAAAAACGGAATTGACTAACTTGAACCAGACTGTAAATGCAGCCTTAGAAAGCAGTTAAAATGACGCTTTAATTTAATTAAGCTAATGAAGCAATAAATATCCTTCGATCTGTTCTTTTTTTTTTTTCTACAGAATTTATGTTATACTGTAGTTCAATAATTCCAGACAAGGAAAAGTTCAATTTTCCTGATTATCAGCATACGAGTGCCACGGTCACATGTGATACTAATTGTATGCAACAGCGCAACAAATAAAAAGTTAATATAGAGTAAGTTTAAGATACTTTTTTCCCTGTTTTGACAATGAAAACAGCTCCAAACAAAGTCAGAGCAGCAACTTTGTGCATCTAACAGCACGACTGCCATGTTTCATTCCTGAAGCAATCTGTTTTTGGACAAGCTGAGTGAGTCAATTATTCAATGATCTATTTGTTAAGACAGTCACTTCCCAGCAGGCACACAACATCATAAGACGTTAATATTAGGATAGATTAAGGTTGTGACATCATTGAACAAAATTCAATGTTTAGCCAGTGTCAAAGGACAACACTATTTTGACGTCCAATAAAGATGTCAAATTACGGTGATATTTGGTTGATTTTAGGTTGGGTTGGAAAGTGACCAAAATCCAACGTCTGATAGATGTCATTGTGGTAATGTCCACACAACGTCAAGGTGTAACGTGATTAGACGTTGATATTTGGTTGATTTTAGGCTGATTTTATGTTGGACATTTGACATTGACAACGGCCTGACGTTGGGATCTGACCCGTTAATCCGATTTTCATTTCCAAACAAAATCCAACATCCCCACGACGTTGGGGTACAACGTCAAAATGACGTCATGTTGACATCCTGTGCCTGCAGGGTGGTTTCATTTTCAAATGAATCAGTTGAGAATCATATGAAAGATACACTCATAACACTGGGACTTGCTGTCATATGCAGATGCTTTTAACGAGAAGTGTTAACTTCTATGCTTAGTAATAGCACAATAAAATATCTATGAAAATACTTAGAAGCACCTAGAGTGACCAAAGTGTGAGAAAGTGATGTTATGAGTCATGTTTTTTGGAGGGGTTTTTTTTGCTCCAAACTTCTCTTTGTTCCCTCCAACTTGTGGCAGTCTTTGATAAGGTCATTCTATCCCAGCCATCCAGTAATTATATTAGCATTTCTCTTCTAATTGTACAGCAGGAATAAGAACGCTGACCTTTTCACAACTTTTCAGCATATCAGGTAGTAGCTGGGGTACTAATTCTGCTCTGCCATCATGTCTTCCATGTTTTATCTCTCCCTTCTCTCTCAGTCTGTCCTCTTTTTTTGCTGCCAGCGCACTGGGCCGACTTGTGTACCATTGGGTATTGTGGCTTCTTAGAATTTCAAGATACCAGAGAATCAAAGCAAATGAGGATGCAAGTAAAAATAAATCCCTGCTCCCATAAAAAGAGGAAATGGGCAATATGTGTGGGTGAAAAGTGTTGAGTAATGCAATTACGTGACCGGAATCTTGAGGAATTCCTTGTTGTGGGTCGTGGTGAGACAAACTAGATGATGAAGTTCAACCATGCACTTTGGGTGTACATGCTTATGTGCACATGCGTGTGCGTTTCACCTCAGAAAAATTACAAGGTCTGGCTTGTCAGTCAAAGGCTGTCCTTAGGGAAGGGAGTCAACAGAGAAAACAAGCCACATGGGCCTGTAATGTTCTCTGGCTTCAGAGGTGATGCCTCTTATATCATAGAGAGACCAGGGGTGACATATCATTGAAATCAGCATGTCAGCTTCAATGATCTCGATAACAAATGGCGGGAGGTTCATGTGGTCCAGAGAAAGTCTCTGCCATAGCACCAGCTGGCAGAGTGACCCAAGCCCCCTGGCTCCGGCGCTCCATCTTCCCAGTAAAGAGCACTCAGGCCTGGGAGACAGGCAGCGGTCCCTCCCTCCTGTCCGGCTGGATCAGCTTTCACAGGACACAGAGGAAGCCCCGGGTCCACAGTTCACTGCTGGATTTTGAGCGTTCAGGTACCCAGAGGGCAGGACCAGCCAGCTGGGACTGAGCCGGTGTGACCTTGTAATTAGACTGATCTCTATGCATTTATCTCTCACCCTCATTCACGACATGAGCATCACCTGTGATAATTGGCCTCTTACATTCTGTTCAAAGTCAGCTATCAGAGCAATTAAGGCAAAACAAGCTAGAAAAAAACTGTTTATACTTTCAAAAGAAGTACTCGGATGCCATGTGATTCCCTAACCGAGTGAAATGCCTATGTAGAGAGAATATTAACAGATAAAGACAATGTGCGTGTGTGTGTGTGTGTGTGTGTGTGTGTGTGTGTGTGTGTGTGTGTGTGTGTGTGTGTGTGTGTGTGTGTTATACACACACACTATAATGTATGAATGTAATCCACTTAAAAAAGGAATAATTTAGATTTTATACCGAGGTTGTCATTATTCTGAAAGACAACAATGTAATTTTCTAACAATTACATAAGCACAGCATAAAAATTATCATAATTTATTTTCTTGGTTCATATTAAAGCACTATACCATCTCTAAATGAACTATTTTATCTTGCTCTTTAGTGGTGTGTATCATACATGAAGGATCCATATACAGTATATATACAGTATACATGTATATTTTGGTCACATGGCAAGTAAAATTTATTCAATCATTATCAACAATCAAAATAATTTAAAATCAAATATTTTACACAAAATGCTGATAATTATATTTATAATAAGATTTATTAGGGATGTCCCGATCAGGTTTTTTTTGCCCTTGAGTCCGAGTCCGAGTCATTTGATTTTGAGTATCTACCGATACCTTATCTGATATGTCTAAATAAATAATATATATATAATATAATACATAAAAAAAGAATACATTTTTTTATTTAATTCACCTTATTTTAACATTCAACAACTCCGTTAACAAACAGAGCACTTCTGTGAGGTACCTTGAACAATCAAGTAATAAATAACATAAATTCTTCACTTTTGGACTTTAGTGCAACAGTAAATATAAAAAAAAATCTAATATAAAACAAATAACACCTCAACTTAAAATACCTGGCAGGCAATCCCACATTTACATATTTACATATCACAGTTTGCTAAGGCAATGTTGTCATCATCAATTTTATGTTACCTCCAGACCGCAGACATACTCGCGATTTTGCCGGCATTTAACCAATAGCATCACAAAGTGATGCCACACACGTTGCTGTCTTCAAGAAAGAGGTCTAACTCTGTGCCACCGCATAACTATAGATGTGTTAAAAAATAATGAGAAAATATACACACACATATATATATATACATACATATATACAAATATATACACACACACACACTGGTGGTGGTGTGGAGAGACAAACCCCCCTCATGATTATGAAGCGCTTTGGGTGTATGCCCATATACAATAAATGCCCACACATATAAATAAATAAGTGTGTGTGTGTGTGTGTCCTGATCAGGAGGTAACATCCGATTCCGTTTAAGTCTGAAACCACATGATCGGGCCCAATTTCTGATCACGTGATCGGATCTGGACATCCCTAATATTTATTGATATAAATTATTATATAGCCAGCAAAGTAGTTTACTAGGTCTATGAACAGAGCTCATCTGGTTTCTTAAATGAATAATGAAGCCAATGGTCTTGACGGGAAAAGAAATCAATGACCAGATTTTTCTGGATATAAAGATCATGTGCATTACTAAGATTTTTTTCATTCTGTGTTGTTTATGTTCCTCCACCACGATGAATAACTGAAGGGAGGTGGGTGGAGTTTTCATTGTTCAGAGCATTTCATTGTTGTTGTCATCAAACATGAATTACAGACAGAAAACCACCCACACTATTTCCCCTTACAAACCTACAGCTATACTCTAATGCAGTTAAACCAAAAACAAAACTCCCTTTGCTTCAAATAATCCACTTTAGCTGCAATTACAGCCTATCATTTAAGGACACCCAATATCAGAGAAGGGCACTCCATCTTTTTTTGTACTGAAGCCTTTTTTTCCACCCTCTGGTTTTTAAAACATGTTTTCATCATTAAAGAATAATGGTGTTCTTTCAGAACCTTTTAGGTGCGAGAGTGAAAGAGTCTGATCAGATGGAAGGATGCGCATCCCTTTTTTCTCAGACTAAAAATAAAAAAAAATAAAATAAGAGTGATGAAAGATGGAGAGCGAGAAGATCGGCACTCCTGAACATGTGACATGCGGAAGCAAAAGTAAGCCAAAGCAAGGGCGGGCGACACTCCACCCAGCAGTGAAATCATCAAACTTTTAATGACTTGGGTAATTACCCCTAGTGAGCCTGCTTAATGGCGTACAGCGGACGTCGTTAGGCACAGAGGTCCAAACGCACACACTCGCACACGAACGCAGCTGTGAGAAAGCATGGCGACTGTATGGAAACAAAGCCAAAATGTACCTGATGAAATTGTGTGTGACACAATTGTGCGAGTTTTCCTGTGCGTGATTTTGCAGAACTCTTCCCTTGAGTCTTTACTCTAGTGTTCGCCATAATACGTCCCATCCTCTGCGAATCAAAGAGCTGTCACAACACAATCAAAGCTACAATGGAATGATGCTGTTTTCACACTGACAGGCAGCTCTCATTAGGGTCCTTTGAGACCATCGCCGTAATTATAAGTTTTCTAGTAGGGGAGTAATTCAAAAGCATGTTACTACCACCATCAGACACGCTGCAAATGAGACAGGTGTACGACATCATCAGGACAAATAATTACAGGCTTGAAGAGCCGTAGAGGAAATCAGAGCCTGCGCTGAGTGGACGATGGACAGGTGGAGAGCGAGAGGGAGGTGTTAGGGGGGTTCAGGATCATTCTGTCCTCCTGCGCTATTATGGCAGTCGTCCCCCTTACACAGCTTTGCAATTAGCATGTCAGCCTGAGCTGTTCAGTGAGCCTCACCAAATCCTCTCCTCTTCTTCGTCTTCTCCATTCGCTGTCATTCCTTCCTCCTCCTACAGGCCGCACTTAAGGGGCTTTTGGTGGAAAGCTCCAGAAGGACGAGGCTGCATGCATGACAGGACCTCCAGCTCGTCCATATTTCATAGAGTGCGAGCGTGCTGCTGAGTGAGAGCTGAGATGCTCTGCCTTCATTCTCATAAAATAATGCATTCATACTTCTTTCTTCCACTGACGGGACTCAATCAATGCCCAAATCGACGTCGGTTATGCCTTCGGTCCTTTTCCTGGCAAGTTTCATGGCGAATCGATTGAAGAATGGGATTCGAGGCTCACCAAGAGCTTCCAAAACCCTTGGGGGTGAATAATATTGCACAATAAACATCCCGCGGCTTGCCTCTCAACCTATTGTTTTGACAGATACCGCAATCACGGACCTCACGAAGCCCGCTATTCTCTTCTAAATAAATCCTGATAGGTCAACAGGCTTTCCAAAAAGCTTCTCATAATGATACGAGACGCCCCTGCTGAAGCCTGTGCTGTGTGCAGTACCGCCACTGTATTTAATTAGGCCACTTAAGGCATTCTCTCATTCTAATGCAATGAATAAAGATAGCTCCCGGCACAGCCGCGCAGATAAGGATTTTAATTGTCTTCTTTCAGAGGACCCAGTATGCTAATGGCCATCTCCCCAGGGTGAGGAGAGCACCCTAGAGCGAGCAGGAGACTGGGTTCATGCTAGTGGGGGAGAAGAACTTTGTTCGAATGCACGCAAAAGCTTTAATAAAGGGCTTTAGGTCTTACATCTTTCTTCGTTTGTCTGCAAGAACTCTCTACGGAGCAAGTCGACCACACTCACGGCCGAGCCTGTGTGCCACTGATAACCGCTCTCTCTGATGAGCACCATGAAATTTGGATTCTGACGGACAAGAATGCTATTAATTACCGTGCAGTGTATTGTCTCTCAAGCTTGCATGTATGTGGCAATGGAGAAAGGAAGCGAAGGTATTGTGATACGGTAAGTTGCGATTCGCTGAAGTAATTCTTAAAAGGATTACCCAAAATGATTTACTCGCTCTCATTTCCTTTCAAGCCTGTTTTTCTTATGTGGAACACAAAAGATGATACTGTAAGAAGCGTTTCGGCTGTTTTCGTCCTTATAGACATTTTTCTTCGTTGCTGCATGGAGGACGCCATATTGACCAGCGTCTTCCGGTAGGATGCTCAGAACTTCCCTATACAGCCATTATAACTGGTAAATCCTGATCTAAAAATGGTTGTCAATACCATTTAGAGTGGCTTACGGAGTGTTTTTGTGATCTTAAAGCCGTTATACTTATAAGATGCGGTTCAAGCGAGAGAGAAAAACGTTCTCCTTCTAATTCAGTGTCTGCAATCAGATCAGATGCTGAAATACAGCATCATGTTCTCGACCTGTTAGCTGTTATATTGGACTCAGCAGCTCTTCAATGCACACCGACACACACACACGCAATAGATCACTGCATTATAGAGAAAACCATATTATTGGCATGAAACTATGTTTACTGATATTCTGCTGGCTGATTTGCATGTTGATTGTAATCGGGAGCCTTTTATGTTTCATTTAGTTAGTTTGTATTGTGTACTATTTACCACAGTATGTGTTTTTCTGTCATTTGGTGGCAAATGCCACTTTATTTTCAATTTGTGTCACTCTTCCAATTAATGTGTTAGTGGGACAGTACGTGTGTGTCAAACATTTAGGTGAATTACATTTGTTTGGGTTATTTATATATTTGAAAAAAAGAGAAAATTATCACTTTTGCGATGACGAGGCTCCATTAAAATGGCACAACATGCCGTCTGATGGTAAGAGTAAATGCTTCGCAGATGTTTTTCATTCCTATTAGATCGCATTTTTAATCCCCTTGGCCCTTGAAACTAAGTGTGAAGGGGAAGGACTTCAAAATTTACTCCTAAGAAATGGGACATCACTACAACGCCTGCACATATGCATCATATGTCATTGTGATCTCTTGCTTCATGCGAGATCGACGATCATAACTTGCTATAGTTATTCCAGTCGTGTTATTTTTTTGGTATTTACAGTATCTTCAGGAAATCACTGAAGGCATATATCTTGTTATCTTAACGATATTAAGTGGCAATGATCGCAACTGACCACTCGCCTATGTAAAAACACGAAAACAACATTAACATTATCGCAGACACTGTAAAAATGTCATTCCCAGCCACTAGACTTTTCTGAGAGGGTATTCGAGTGTCATCGAGTGTCAGAATCTTGTGGGACTGCTATACAGGAGTTATTATAATGGATTATAGATAGTGAAATTGTTTTTATTTTAGTGCTTTTTTTTAAAAAAAGCATGACGGTAAAACACGAGCGCGGTTATGAATGTATTAAAACATATGCATGTTTGTTATAAAAATGTTAAATAATGACAAAAAAATACAAATTTTGCATCTCCTGACTTCCGTGTGCAGCCATTTTGCTGGTGTATTCTGGGAGATTTTTGTACCCCTCAGTTTCAGGGGCTATCTAGCACTTCCCCTTAGCCTTATGCCTTCAAGCTAAAGAGAATTGAGACACCTCTACCCCTTCATGTGAATGCGCAAAACAAGAGGTAGCGATATAAGGGGACGGGCTAAGGGGTGGAATTGGGATTGGGCCTAAAACTATTGTTTCAAAGCTGTCCAAATGTGACTGTTTATATGCACCAAGCTGCCAACCGGAAGTTCGAAGCATCCTCCTCAAACACACAAGCAAAGCATATTGGGTATTTTTGTTGCGTATCGCTGAAACAATTCTTAAAAGGATCACCCAAAATAATTTGCTCACTCTCATGTCCTTTCAAACCTGTTTTTCGTCTGTGGAACACAAAAGATGATTTTGTAAAGAACGTTTTTTGCTGTTTTCGTCCTTATAGACCTTTTTTCTTCGTTGCTGCGAGCTACCAGCGTCTTCCATTAGGATGCTAGGAATTTCCTTACGCCTTCACATTAAAGAGAATTGAGACACCCCTACTCCTTCACTTGAACGCGCAAAACAAGAGGTAGAGGTAAGGGGAAGGGCTAAAGGGTAGAATTGGGATTGGGCCTAAAACGATAATTTCAAAGCTGTCTGAATCATTTCAAAGCTGTCCGAATGTGACTGTTTATACTGCCAATTGGAAGTTCGAAGCATCCTCCTTACACACACACACACACAAAGCATGATGGTTAATTTTGCAATCTAAGAAAAAGGTGTATAAATTAAAAAGTGTTGGAGTCCAAAACAGCACTGGACCGAAATGACTTCAATTGTATGGACACAAGTTCTTTTATGTTAAACATGAAGAATTAGATTTTGAGTCAGCGCTCTGGACTTCAGATGATCTCACTTCTCACTCACAATCCTTTTCTGATCAAGTCTCTTCTTTCCCCCACTTTGCCTATATTATCAATTCCCTGTTCTGTCACAAAAATGTATCTTTCCCAATGAAGACAAAAATGTCTGATTAAAATCGGATGACTGAAATAAATCCAATTTTATAGCAACTTTCAATTTTTTTTCTTTCTTGAATCTTTCCCCTTGTTTCGCTTTTTTTTTCTTTTCTTTTTGCTGATGTTGTAGGCTGGGCAGATAGTGCAGATGCTGATGTTTCTAGTAGACATCTTCTCTTTGCCTGCCTTCCTATTTGGATCCCACCCAGGACCTGGTGTTATGCTGATAATTGGCCTGTCCTGTAAATTCGAGTTTCTCACTTGGCTGAACTGCTACCTCCACAGTAACTGTCAGAGAGGTGGGAGGAGAGCTGGGGGCAAGGAGGGAGGAGGGCACGGGCTGTTATGTTATCACCCTCAGGAGAGTGAGCAAAACCTCAATTAGCTTTCCGTGAGCATGGCAAGAAAAGTTATTTCACCGACGAGACAGTGCAAATGATATTTTGAGCGGGTGTGAATGGGTGCATCAAGTCTAGCTGGAGAGACATGGACCGCTGCATTCTTGGGTCATAATCAGATCTTTAAAAATGACGAATGGAGTGACTTCCCCTTTTAAACGGACATTAGACATGCCATGAGCGGAACTGTGTGTGCCCCACATCTGTTTTGTACATGTATTTTCCCTTCTCTAAGACGACGCTGTCAGAGAAAGTGACCAGACAGGGCTGCGTTATGTTATTTATATTTAGCGTGAGTAGACAAGGGTGAATTCCAGTCTGTCTCAGACGCTGGCCAGATCATTGGCACTTTTCTGAGGAAAGGACAGGAAAAGAGAGAGAGAGACAGAAGCAGAAATAGGGAGATGGAGAGAGAGAAGGGCACAGCACGTCTCACTGTCCCTCCTTGTAATGAGAGGGTGCCGTGGTGCAGTGGCTGCTCCTAATTACTACCAAGCAGCTGCAAACCACAGGGAGCAATGCAATGGGCCCTACTGGGTCCCGGCACAAGCCCACTAGTGTGAAGAGAATGAGAGAGAGGGGAAGAAGGGAGAGGCCACAGTCGCCCCAATTCACCCCGGTCACCCTGTGCTCTGTGTGTGCCTCTGCCACACTGACTGGCTCACACCAGCTCTGTCTGCCTCATCAGCTTCTCCGGACCCAAATTGCAGGGTGGTGTGTGGGAGCCGCGTCTGTAAATATGGCTGGAAATGTGTCCCAGTCCCTTTTTATGGCTCTTGCTGTGTGTCTATCCAGGAATGCTGGGACAACATGTTTAGCCAATGAACAGATGGCCCAAACTAAGCAATAATCAAATGGGTCTTTCAGGCTTGCCGTGTTTGCTGTGCACGGATTCAAGAAGGGATGCATGTTCTATTGAATCTAACACACAAAATATTCCTTTCATAACCTATATTGCCGTTTAGAAGTTTGGCGCCAGGAGGATTTTCAGCATTTATTTGATCATAAATACGATGAAACCTGAAATATATTGGCATATTTCTAAAAGAATTTTTTTTTTTTTTTTTTTTTTAAATAGCAGCTTATTGTTTTAAATGTAATTTATTAATTTACTCATTACTACAGCTTTCAACATCAAGTCACATTTTATTTATATATATATTTATTTATTTATTTATATTTTATTTATTTATTTAATTACTGAATGTTTGATTAATGAAGTTTAGCCTTCAGCTTAGTCCCTTTATTTATTTGGTGAAGTTTTTTTTTTTTTTTTCCGCTCGGATCAGGACTTGTGGAGCTGGACATCGATGGATTTATTCTTCAGTGTTTGAACTTTCAGCAGTGAAAATTAAACCACACTGAACTAAACTAAACTAAACTTCAACTCTGAAATCTGGACTTTACTAGAACTATGTTAAGCTGCTTTGACAATCTACATTGTAAAAAGCGCTATAGAAATAAACATGAATTGAATTAAATTAAATAAAAAAATTCATCAGGGGTCGCCACAGTGGAATGAACCGTCAACTTATCCAGCATATGTTTTACACAGCGGATGCCCTTCCAGCTGCACCCCAGTACTGGGAAACACCCATACACTCTCACATGCACAAACATACACTACGGCCAATTTAGCTTATTAATTCACCTATAGCGCATGTCTTTGGACTGTGGGGGAAACCGGAAGAAACCCATGTGAACACGGGGAGAACATGCAAACTCCACAAATAAATGCCAACTGACCCAGCTGAGACTCGAACCAGCGACCTTCTTGCTGTGAGACGACAGTGCTAACCACTGAGCCACTGTGTCGTCCTTAAAAGAACAACAATTATCTGAAATATATAGTTATATTTGAGCAATTAAATGCAACCTTTCTGTATTAAACTATTAACTCTTTTATTTGTTATTTAAGTGTTACTAACCTTAAGTTTCTGACCAGTTGTTTAAATGTCCTCAGTTATACTTAATGTAAGTATAGAGAATTCTTACTATCCAAAAAGGTTTTTCTTTTTACAATAAAAGTGAAAAATGAAAAAAAAAGTGCAGAAAAAAAAAACTATTTTGTCCAAATAAATTACAAATAAAAATTATTATTTAAAAGCTAGTGAATCAGGCTTTACAAAATTATATTGTACATTATGAAAAAAATATATAGTTATTTTGTAATAGTTTGTAGCAGATTAATAAATTATTGTTCATTCATTTATTTTATTTTCGGCTTGGTCCCTTTATTAATCTGTGGTCGCCACAGTGGAATGAACTGCCAACTTATCCAGCACATGTTTTACGCAGCGGATGCCCTTCCAGCTGCAACCCATCACTGGGAAACATCCATACACACTCATTCACACTCATACACTACGGATAATTTAGCTTACTAAATTCACCTATACCACGTATTTGGACTTGTAGGGAAAACCGGAGCACCCGGAGGAAACGCACACGAACATGGGGAGAACATGCAAACATCACACAGAAATACCAACTGACCCAGCCGAGGCTCGAACCAGTGACCTTCTTGCTGTGAAGCAATTGTGCTACCCACTGCACCACCCTGTTGCATTATTATTAGTTTAATTAAATAATAACATTCAATTATTACTAATGACAGCATTGGCTATTTAAATGTATAAATAAAATAAAAATCATATATCGACCAAGCTAATAATGTAAATGTTTTAATAATGTAAAAGTAAAAATCATATACTGACCATTTGGAACTAATAGATCACAATTTTCTCATTTTAAACATGCATATGATGTCCAAAAATGCTGTTGAGCTACCATCTCAATATTTTTTTGGTGAAACACATGCTTATTGTGTAGATTAAAAGAAGCATTATGTGTAGAAAAAAAAAGTGGACTGACCTGCCGGTTCCTCTCATCCATGATCCGCGTGATCTGTATCTTCTTCCGTCCCATCTTGGCGTCCTGCTTGGTCTCTCTGACACCCCGAGAATATCAGAAAAACACGAGAGTTTGTCTGCCTTCACTCTCCTAGCACATTGTACTCCACTCTTTCTTCTCGAGTCTTTCTCTCTCACTCTCTTTCAGTCTGTGCCTCTTTCTCAAGGTGTCCACAACCTGTGAAACAGAAAGAGGGAAGGAAAGAGAAGAAAGAAAGAAAGAGAGGCAGGAAGAAGAACAAAAAGAGAGAAAACCTGTTATAGTAAATGTGAAAACTAAGGTCTGATGTGCAGATGAAAGTGATTGAATGCACGGTGTTCCACTGCCTGATACATGCAGGAAGGATATAAGACTGAGACCCACAATGATTTCTTATCTTCACACCTGCTTCTTTGCAACAGCTGGAGATCGGCCCACTCACATGACATTTATTATTAGGCTCAAAAACTAAAACACTTGATAGTGGATCTGTAATTGCAGTGCTCATTCCCCATTATTTTAACATTATCCTTGATATTTTCATCTAACATTTCCTTAATCTTTGACAGTACAAAAACTATTTTTTTTTAAACCTGTTGACAAGAATAATAACTATAAAGCTAATTACATCTATATTAGTATCTACATCAGCACACAATATTGTTCTGTTTATTACAAACACTGACTGCAGATACGTTCGTTTTTATTATTATTATTATTATTATTATTATTATTATTATAACCTTTATTTTACCAGAAAAGACACATTGAAATTAAAAATCTCCTTTACAAGAGCATCCTGGCCAAGATTAGGCAGTATACATGTCACATGGGTCTAACAGACAACAAACAAAAACAAGTAACAGTTGACATGAATCACACGTTTAAATGCTCTTTAAATGATTTTGATCTTGATTTGCTATGATTAAATGGCAAAATTAGATTAGATTACATTAGTTTATAACTATGTAATTATGTAGTAATAATAATGTAATGTAATCATAATGTAATTTTGACTTCAACTGCACTGTATGTACAGTATATATGTAGTTGACATCAAAATGATTAGTCTTTCTGTGTAATTTCTATTATTTGTATTGTTATTATTATTTTTTTATTTTTTTGTTAAATATTTCCCAAGTGATGACTACATTACCTATAGTTTTTTTTCTTCTGAAGAGAGTCTAATTTTTTTTAGTATGGCCAGGACAAAAACAGTTTTTTTTTTTTTTTAAATGATTTTAAGGTCAACATTATTATCCTCCTGAAATTTGTTTGTTTTTTCAATTGCCTACAGAACAAACCACTGTTGTCAAAAGACTTGCCTAATTATTCTAACTTGCCTAGTTAACATAATAACCTAGTTAAGCCTTTTAATTGCACTTTAAGCTGAATATTAGTATATTGCAAAATAAGTAGAAAAAATTATTATTTTACTGTCATCATGGCAAAGACAAAGAAATTCGATATTAATATATTGTTTACAAATGTGTTGAAAAAATATTTTCTTCATTAAACAGCACATGAGAAATATTCAAAATTCAAGATTCAAAATTTCACAGGACGGCTGATCATTTTGACTTCAACTGTATATATAATGCAAATCTAATAATTTTCTTTTCGGCTTAGTCCCTTTATTAATCAGGGATCACCACAAGGAATTAATTATTATTATTATTATTAAATTCCTATAGTACCATGTAAAACAAAAGATTTTAGTTTTTAACTGCTGTTTATTTAGATAGAATACATTTCCAGTTTGAAGCCTTGTTTTTACATATTGTACCCTCCAAAAATCCAAATTGTCAAACCTTCCATCAGAGCTTTATCTAATATGCAGACAATCTTTACCGAGCATCATAATGACATCCCTGCAGTTACACAGTTGATTGACAACTCTCTGACAGAGTCAGTTAACAGAGCGAAAGCAAACAGCCTAATAAGTAAAGACGAAAAGCATGTGGATGCTTCCTGCTGACTTCAGGCTTAAAGAGCAGCAAGCCTTAGCAGGTAAGCCAATATGACACCAATAAGCGGGTCATAAAGTCATCTGTCTGGTTTGAGAATGCACACGGTGCATAATGTCTCTCCGGTCATCTCGTTCTGTTTTCTTTACTCCGTTCCCTCCTTCCCACATATCTCTCTGTCTGCATCTCTCAACCTAGGACACAATCTCGGCGTCTCAGGAGACAGCAAGCAGGCCTGATTCTCCCCTCTCACAACCCCTGCTGTTGCCAGCTCTCGCTCCTAAGATGATTAAGAGTGCACCCAGTCTTGGGCTGACATTAGTTTAAATCCTCTGGGCCAGATGAGGCAATTCACACGTGAGAGAGAGTGCGTGGAAGCCAAGTCAAGAAGGTTCAGAGCACAGCTTGCCCCCGGGGAGTCCGAAAGTCGCCCCCGCTCCCTCTTCTGTCCCTGTCTCCCCTTGCTAACCTGCCCACAAAGAGCCGGCCAGCTCTCAGAGGAAGCATTCATCATCTCCGTCCAGCATGGACACAGATGAACACGTAAATAGAAAATGCCTATGTAACCACATCTCACATCTGAGAGACGCTGAGGGAGGGCAGAAACTCTCTCCTCCGGAGAGGCAGAAAGAGCACGCCGCTCTTTGTAGCCACACCATGCCAGCAAAAAGATGTGGAAGTTGATGACCAGGAGGCTGCGACTGACCCATAGGAAATAAACACTATAATTACTGGCTGAACAGAAACGGGTGTTTAGGTGTCTGCAGGTCTCTATTAGGAGTGAGATCACGCTGTCTGTCCACAGAAGGAAACTCTGACAACAGGCAGGCAAAATCAGACATTTCCCTATACCGCATGACACCCGGACTGTGAGACCGGCACTGTTCTTTCTCAGCCACCATGACCCCCAGCAGGAAGGAAAAGCGCTTGGCTAATCCTTCGACGTTTGTCCTCACGACATGGGCTGCATATTGTGCATTTTGGGCATATTCAAAACCTGCTGATGGAATTGTGTTTGGAAATGCTACGACAATGAGAGTTTTGCAGGTTGATTCGTGTTGGGCTGAAACTATGAAGACAAAAAAAAAAAGAGAGGGATTAACAATTTTCAATGCGCCAAGCTGTAAAATCACATTCCATTCACTGCCCATGAACAATTTCAAACTCCAGAGATTAAAACCAAACGCTTTCTTATTTGTTTGCTTTTTTTAATCAGTCGAACTGCAATGAAAACATTCGGATTAACCATCCCGAGCCTTACAAGCTCCTTGATTGAAAATTTACATGGTTGAAGTTGAGGGCTTTATCTGTGTTTGTGTGCGCATAACAATACTGTTCTGCTTATCCAAACATAGCACAACGTAATTACATGTATCCAGGCTTGTTGCTCTAAATCGTATTTGTGAGCTGTCATGCCGTCTCAGAGACTGCGGGTCCAGAAGCGTAATGCACTGTGTCATGACATTTCTGTCAACTTAACAGACATAGACAAGCTACGGTCCTGCAGCGCAGACTGACTGGGTGAAGCGCTGAATGACTTGTGTCACACTAGCCAGAACTCTATTACAGCACGAGTGTATTTTGTTGATCGTGAGTCTCTGTTTATTTCCGTGAGATGGTCTGGCACACTGTTGGAGTGGTAGTGTCTTGAACAGAGATATAGGAGAGAGGATGTCATTTGGCCCTGATTCACAAGGTCTGCTTTGAATCTAATTGTTCATGAGCCTGGAGAGAATAGAATGACAATTTACTATAGAATTATAGAACATTTATAGTTATAAAATACATTCCACATAAATATTAGTAATGCAGAGTTTTAAAGAAAACTAGGGTCATTTTGAGCTATTGTGAAATATTCCAACAGTTTACTATAACTTTTTAAATTCAGCAAACTTATTATTGTTTTTTCTTTAAAATCATAGTATTTATTTTAATATACACTCACCGGCCACTTTATTAGGTACACCTGTCCAACTGCCCGTTAACACAAATTTCTAATCAGCCAATTACATGGCAGCAACTCAATGCATTTAGGTATGTAGACATGGTCAAGTCAATCTGCTGCAGTTCAAACCGAGCATCAGAATGGGGAAGAAAGGTGATTTAAGTGACTTTAAATGTGGCATGGTTGTTGGTGCCAGACGGGCTGATCTGAGTATTTCAGAAACTGCTTATCTATAGTGATTTTCACGCACCACCATTTCTAGGGTTTACAGAGAATAGTCCGAAAAGAGAAAATATCCAGTGAGCGGTAGTTCTGTGGGTGCAAATGCCTTGATGAGGCTAACTCAAAGAATCACTCATTACAACTGAGGTATGCAGAAGAGCATCTCTAAAAGCACAACACATCAAACCTTGAGGAGGATGGGCTACAGCAGCAGAAGACCACACCAGGTCGCTAAAAACAGGAAACTGAGGCTATAATTCGCACAGGCTCACCAAAATTGAACAATAGAAGAATGAAAACCTTGCCTGGTATGATGAGTCTCGATTTCTGCTGCAACATTTGGATGGTAGAGTCAGAATATGGCATCAACAACATGAAAGCATGGATTCATCCTGGCTTGATTCAACGGTTCAGGCTGGTGGTGGTGTAATAATGTGGGGCATATTTTCTTGGCACACTTTGGGCCCATTAGTATCAATTGAGCATTGTGTGAACACCACAGCCTACCTGAGCATTGTTGCTGACCATGTCCATCCCTTTATGACTACAGTGTGCCCATCTTCTGATGGCTACTTTCAGCAGGATAACACGCCATGTCATAAAGCTCCAATCATCTCAGGCTAGTTTCTTGAACATGACAATGAGTTCACTCTACTCAAATGGCCTCCACAGTCAACAGATCTCAATCCAATAGAGCACCTTTGGGATGTGGTGGAACGGGAGATTCATATCATTGATGTGCAGCCGACAAAAATTGGGAGCAACTGCGTGATGCTATCATGTCAATATGAATCAAAATCTCTGATGAATATTTCCAGTACATTTTTGAATCTATGCCACGAAGGATTAAGGCAGTTCTGAAGGCAAAAGGGGGTCCGACCCGGTACTAGTAAGGTGTACCTAATAATCTTTTGGAAAATCAGAAATCTGCTTTGTTCTTTTATTCGCATTTATTATGTTGATGCTTAAGTTTAATATAAGCATCAACATATGCTTATAACAACATATACTAAACTTGCTTTTTAACTAAGATAGCTAATTAATACTCATATTTAGCAAAAAAAAGGCAAGCAATAACAAGCTATGGCATGAGTTTTGTTTTTGCAGCAATGCTTTTTTTTTTTGTATGCATGGACTACAATTTAATAAGTTATTAATACTCCATAAGCAGCCATTCCCCTGTGCCTCTTTTAAAATTAAAACTATGCAACATGCTGGAAAAAAAATCTACATATATAACTATAGAAGACCATTTTTAGTTTCAGATTTTGTTTATTTTTTTATTTAATTAAAAATGTTTTATTAAATTTAAGCATTGGTTATTATTATTATGTATTTTATAAAAATATTGAGATCATTTATGTTTTATTCTTTGAAGGTCTAATAACATTTCTTTCTGTTTTTAAATAAAATCATTGTCAATTAAGAACTTTAATTTTTATTGTTTTTCCAGAAAAATCACAATTGGTTGAAAGTTTTCTGCTGATGTTTTTATTCCAAAAAATACAATAAAAATAGTCTAATAATATGGCACCTTTCTTGCTATTTAAAGCAAAAACTAGAAATAAAATGACATGACAATGACAAAAAATCTAATAAAAAAATATGCCATCGGTAGTTAACATGATCTGTTATCATGATACATAAAATGTGTTATACATACACAGCACTAAACTTGCTATTTAAATAATAATAATATTTAACAAAACATATTTAGCAAAAAAGGCAAGCTACAACTTGTCATGGATTTTGTTTTTGCAGCCATTTTTTCTGCAATAATTACAATATAATCAGTTATTAATATTCCATAAGCAGCCACTCCTGTGCCTCTTTTAAAATTAAAACTATGCAACATGCCGGAAAAAATCTACATATATGGCTGTGAAAGATCATTTCCAGTTTCTCTTCATTTACTGGATTTACTTAATACATGCTATATAAAATGTGTTATACATTTACAGCATTGATTGTATGTATGAAGTATGTATACAGTATACAACTCACCTCACAGTCAAGGTCACACTGACTAAGAAGTTAATAATAATCTAAAAACAGATGTAAGTTATTGAGACGCTGAAAAAAAAAGGCAACTAGACTGATGGATGATGGTTCATTACAAAGCCTTGTTCTCCAATTATCTGGCTGTACTGACTCTGCTGATGATATACTGCACATGCCTTATCAGCTCCAGTCATATTTAACAGAAAGCAGCTATGTCAGTGTATCTGATAGGAACAATGTTTGTTTTACACATTTACAGTGAACTGGCATAATGTGCACGTGTGAGTAATCTCACCTCCAAGCAGCCCTACAGATTCTAGCTTTCACAACAAATAGAGAGTTTCTTTGTAGGCTTTGTGGAGTTCTAGAAAGAAAAAAAAAGTGCCAAGAGCGTGATTATTTAATGCTGTCAATCACAATGCTAATGATATATAAACGGCTGCTTAAACCTCATTCCAATGACAACGCTTCTGGCATCCCTCAACCTCCTCCCTCACTTCACCTTTCTTCCCTATAATTAATCAGGTCCAGGAGAGTGTTACAGCACCGGTAGAATCGTCTCACGTTCAAAGCTCTTCATTCCGGACAGCCAGAAAAACCGGTTTAGCTCTCAAATCACTGTTAAAGGACCAATTCACCCGGAAATGAACTTTATATTATGGTGTTCATGTGTAACTGTAATTTAAGTAGGTATGGGGTTTTCAAAACATTTGGTTCTTACTAAGGGCCTACATACATTCCTTTGGTTCGGTAAGAATGTGTTTACCAAACAAATATGGTGTTTTAACCATGACAAGTCAGGGATTTAAAGTTTTGAAAACAAATGGATATTGATCCTTTAAACTCAAGACTGTTCTTTTCAGTTGATGCATGACTAAAATTTAAGCCTCTCTTTATATTAGGTGGCCT
The DNA here is from genome assembly GCA_903798195.1 of Danio kyathit. Classification (NCBI taxonomy): domain Eukaryota; kingdom Metazoa; phylum Chordata; class Actinopteri; order Cypriniformes; family Danionidae; genus Danio; species Danio kyathit. The sequence goes on along the minus strand of LR812536.1, from coordinate 31,039,912 downwards.
GAACTACTATGTAGTTGCATTAACAAATAAATACAATGCACTTACTGTGTTTATAATGTATTGCAGAATACTTCTGGTGCTCTTTAGGTGGGAAACAAGTAGGGTTAGGAACAGGTTTGATGGTATGCATAGGTTTAAGGGTGGGTTGAGGTGTAAGGGATGGTCAACAGTGTAATTACTAGGGATGCAACAATACAGTTAGCTTACGGTTCAATACATACCTTGTTTTTTTTAACACGATTTTCGGTTCGGTTCTGATGGCTTGACACATAAGTGTTTTTTTTTTTTGTTATTCTATGCTTAGGCAATAGGAACAGTAGGAGGTTAAGGAGAAAAAAATAAAAACGATTTATTGCAATACTCCTTTATTTTACTTCAAAGCCAAGAAAAGTACACTAGTTCCTAGTGTTTTGTAAAATTAAAAAAAAAATTAACACATCTCACAGCTGCAGGTAGCCCATGTACAAACTGGGGAACACATAAATTCCTACATTTTGAAAATATACATGGTCAATTTATGTTTATTAAATTCTCATTTCAAATTAACATATCTGTACTTCAGTAAACATAAATAAACTATCTTCATTAAACTTAACACTGTCTTTGTTATTTTTATATGTCTTTCGGAACCAGTTGGGTTTGTTTGCTGGAAGGATTCAGCGAGGGATTGTTGCTTTTTGGAGGACTTTATTACCTTCTCTGCTATCATGTCTTCAGACAGTGATATTGCTGGGTGATTGCGCCACAGATGTGCAGTCATGTTGGAAGTGTTTCCGTTTGAGTAGGCTATATGTGTAACTGAAAGGTCCCCACACTGCGGATTTGAAAGACACTGGCGCTTACTCGTACTGTTGCCTCACTTCGCCGCTCACCATATTAAAGTGTGGAATGATGGTTAAGCGCCCCCTACTCGCGGGGAGGAGTTTCCTCATCTCAGCTCGTACAGGCACACACAAACAGTCAATTCAGAGAGAAACAAAATGCACAAATTATGTAAACGTAAAACCGAAAAAAACGCAATTCACAGGCGCGTATTTAACCGTGGATATCGTACCGAACGGTTCAATATTATATTGAGAATTGTGGCATCCCTAGTAATTACCAACCCTGTTTCATTATGAATATCGCACCCTTATATACATTTCTGAAGAGTGACAAATATGTCCTAGGAGCTACGTTTTTTTGCAGTTTTCGTTTTCGCGAATCCGACAGAGGCCGATTCGTACGCTTTTTGAGATCTCAAATTTCTCTCGCGTCTGCTCTTCTCGCGTAAATCCACCAGAGCCCGCTGTCGACTGACTGACTGACTGACCGACCGACTGACCCCCACCCACCCCCTTCCTTAAACCCAACCGATAGTGTTTTAAAAAGCACCGATTGACCAGCGCCCACCTATTTCCCTGAACCCAACCGACAGTGTTTTGAAAAGTAATCCAGAAAAAGAAAAGCCCTCGCGGCAGCTTGATTTTTACTAAGTTTTCAGATTTTACCAATTTTTATTCTAACACTTTTATTCATTTATTTATTTATTTTTTGGCCTCTGTTTTTGTCTTACCCGCTTTCTAGAATCGTTCTTCGCCAGACTCGAACCCCGTTGTCATGGTCAACTCCTCTCTGTGTCTCATATCCTCCGATGTACACAACAAGCCACTTGACAAACTGGTAACAGCAGAAAAGCCGTCCACACGGAAGAAAGTGGTCAACTGATAATCTCATAAAAGGAACGGTGTCATACCACCCTCTAGCGATTGTTTTAAAGACGAAATGTAGTCATACAGTACGCTCCTCTGACTACATAACTCGAGATCTCCAGAAATGTATATAGGGCTACATTTTCAGAATGAGCCTATAGTAATTACATAAATTACAGATGTAATCACATGCAGGTATTTAATCAACCATAAGTACAATGTAAAAACATGTATTAACACAATAAGTACATTGTAACAAATGATTCATTTCAATGTAATTACATATTATTAGTTAAGGTCACCTAATATAAAGGGGTAGAAAAACAGTCATAGATATTATATAGCGCATCTACTCCTGTCTAATAATCGTTTTGCTACTTTTGACAGGAAATATCTAATATTTAAAATTGGGTTCATTTAAGCAGGAGAATAAACAATGCTTGCTGTTTTGACGTTATAGTTAAAGCAGAAAACAAACATGAATGAACATCTCAGTGTTTCAGTCACGGAAAGACGTCAATAAAACACTGCAGCTTGTAAACAATGTCACAATGCATTACATTTACTTCAGGCAAGTCGTTAAATGTCCACGACTTAAGAAATGAACTCTAGAGAACAGCATTTATCTAAATGTGTGCACTTTATAAGCCTATACTTTCACCATGTTTTACTCCACCTGTTAGTGGTGTCTGGTTTAACATTAAAGCGATTATCAGAATAAAGTGAAACCCATAATTAAATTTTTTTAAAAACACTGCCATAATGTGTCCAGTAAATCACAATAAAAATTACTCAACCATCATTTTGTGTACTTACACATACTTTACAGTACAGATATTTATTTATTTATCCTTTTTTTTTACATTAAATACAAATATTTGTATTTTTGCTATTTCTGCTGTGAAATTTTGTATAAAAATCTGCTCATTTATGCAGGAATGCTTTTAGAGGAATTACAACTAAAAAAAAATATGAAATAATATATAACTTAGAATAAATATAACTTTAGTTTAATGTTTACAATGCAAATCCAATCCACTTATTTGGTAAACAAAGCAAGTCTCTCATATATCTATTAAAGACAGAAAATATTACTTTACAAACTGTAAAGTAAATAAATCAAATAAACATTTTCATAGTAGTCAATAATATTACTGAAATTTATTCAAAAACTGAACAAATATGAATTTACACACATTTACACTAGTAAATAAATAGACTCAATAATTGGCTAAAAATCTGCGGACTCCGTGTGGGCCTAATCATGACTTACCATCTTCTGTGGAACCATAAAAATGAGCAATGTCATGATTGAAACGACATTGAACACTGTATGAACAAAAACAAAAGACATTCTTCAAAATATCTTCTTTTTTTCCACAGAAAACACATACAAATAGCATAATAAAAATTAAATGTAGTAAACATTCATTCATTTCCACAGTATACATCATCATGTTGTGCCAAAATAATTGTATTTTTTTTTACATACTTATCTATACTTGCCAGAAATTGTACAGCAATGCAATAATAAAGATGACATGAAATTCAAGAACTATTAAATCTGTCATGATCTGCCAATTTGCGATTATAATCAGCAAGGTTTATAATTATGAGCAGATTTGTCTCGAAAGCAAAACACAAGAGAAGGAAAAAAAAAAGATCACTAGGCTGAAAACTAGGGTGGATGGCCGTGGGTGGGATCCACAAAGAGTCTGTTGGATCACTCCAGCACTCCAGGACATGGCTAGCAGTGCCAGCAGTCCGAAACCACTAGCGATTACATCAGCTCTCCTGAATATTACACACTCTTTCACTGCACGCTATCAAGCCAAAACCCAACGGCAGGGAATGTAAAACTAAGTGAGCATTAAGATAACTGACGTGTGATGTCATTTGTGGCAATCGTACAATTCTTGAGTAAAACGTGGATTAATGTATTTGCCAAAAAAACACGCATTTCAAATGTGCTCTCTTGATGGGGTGCACCTGGTCAAGAGTTTATCTTTGATTTAAACCAGTCCAGCATTTTTTTTTTTGAAAGCTGCTTACCAAACATTTGCAGTCACTATGATCGATAAGCAGGGAATATGTCTCTATAGGAGCGACTGCCAGGGCCTGACATGAAAATCAATAGGAGTACATGACCCACAGAATGTGCACAGCGAAGCCGATCTCTAGTGAGACATGTCCATGTGCTCGCTGCGCTGACCCTGACCTCTCTGCACACAGGTCGTTCACTCTCTCGCACACTAACACAGGTGCACATACTAGAGCAAACACAGAGAGAAAACTTCTTGTGTAATGTTGTATACAATGCCCAGCGCAAATGAGAACAGAATTAAGATTTTAATCAATTTCTCTGTGAATATAGACTATACATATTGCTACATTTTTGTATTGGTATATTCCATTCGTTAACACAAGAGTGTGGTCACCTAATATTTTTTGCATATGAGAGCGTTTAGTTTAATGCTATATCAGCTGATAAAACTGATCAAATTGAAAGAAATAGTCACTTTTTGTTATTTTAAGTCACAATTCACACTATTAACAAAGCATTAACTAAGTGTTTTAGCTCAATAAACTACTAATTAGCTGCTTATTAATAGCAAAGACTATAGAATACCAGTGCTTCCCACACATAGACTTTACTTGGGCGGGCTGCCCAGGTATATTAAGTATACAAGTATAATTTATATAAGTATATTTAGTGACACTTTTTTTTTACAGTTATTAAAGGGTCACGAAACACCAAAACACATTTTTTAAGCTGTTGACAGTCATATATGTGTCCCACGCTGCTATAAACACTATTAGGACACATATATTGCACTAAAAAGTGAAAATTGGTTGTTTTTGCGTTATTTTGAGCAAATTCGTTCTTCCGGTTTGAAACGAATTTTTGAAGCTACGTCACGGCCATGAGATACTTAGGTGTAAATCCAGCAGTATAGTGGCTGTCTGTCTTTTCTAGGGCGTTCTGACGTATCTGATTGCGCAGTATTAATTCATGAGAAGACGTGCTTCAAACCAATTAGCGCGCTCTATTGTGTATAACGCGAAACTTCATTAATATGCATGATAGCTCCGGAGACTGTTTACCAGTTTACACTGTTCAGACGGCAGAGAGACGCCACGTTGTGTTGCCAAAACAAGTGAAAGTACAAGAATTTCAAGACAAGAGTCGTAGGTGTTATTAGTGTGTTGCAACGAAGGTTTTGCTTTCATTTTCCCTTTATGGGAGAGCAGCTGGACTCACGTGTGGATTACAGTGCACGCAACACGCGACAGAAACGCGTTTGTAAGGAACATTTTTACCCGAGAGCTTTTTCTCTAGTCTTTTACAATTTTTTTTTTGATCCGCCCAATATAAACAAACATCCACAATCGATTAAGTAGTGGAAAATCTTCTCTCGTTTACCCGCTTCATTCTCTGTGCGTGAGACCTATCAATACTTCCACAGACAGTCTGGTTCTAAATCTCGTAAATCTCGTGTTTGGAATTAAACTTTTGCTTCGCTTTCTAAAGCGTTTTTGCATTATCTTTTTACAACGCATTTGCCTCATTTAAATAATCTACAGGTTTTAATCTTGTAATTATGATATTTTAGGGATATTGTCTGTTTTTATTCCTTTTTCTGTCATTAATTTTCCATTTGCTGATTATTTTATTAATTTGATTATGTTAATAAATTACAAAGGCTATGTTATATACATATCTAAAATGCTTTGGTATTTGGTCAAGAAAGAGAGAAGCAGATTTTATCTGTCAGTGGGTGCACATGGCTCCTGAATAGCATAAAAGTAAGAGAAATTGTCTTTTTTTTCCTTTAACCCATTGAAAAGAAACAGTGTATAATATATACAATTATTGTTAAAAGTTAAATTATGTATTGTTTGTCGCATATAGTTAATGATTTATGAGATTTGGGTAAATGGTGTGTTTCAATTCAGCTACCACCGCGAGAATATTTCAAACCTGTGGAAAGCACTGAATACACGTCATGTCACTTGTATACAGTAGTTTTGAATGGGAAAAGTGTAACGGTCAACATGGCGAATGAAGCCCCGCCTTCTAGTACAGGAGCCAGTCAGCTATCGCTATAGACTGACGAATTTCCATGTGAGGGGCTCGGTCCAGCCGTGAGTTTCTGCAGATTTTGTGTGATTAAAACGTTTAGAAATTAAACTAAAGAGATTCTATTGTTTAATTTTATTGGTGATTCCTAATATGAAATTTAATTATTGCCAAGTAATTTTGGAGAATTTGATGTTTCCCCATTCAGATAGAATGCCCGAGCATACTGCCTGAGAGTATGATCAGAGGTGACTTGCCTTAAAGGGACTTTGTTAATAGTCAATAAAATAGTAGTTGGATTTAGGTATTAGGTAGAATTAGGGATGTAGAATAAGATCATACTTTATAAGTATACAGTAAGTTTTACAAAGCTGTGATTGATAGCATAATACGTTATGGATTTACTGTGTGGTAAAGAAACATTACAGTTCAATCTAAAGCATAGTTTGTTTTGTGAGTATGACTTACTGGCTTCTGGTCGACTATACATGTTGCCTGTGTGCAGATATAATCGTTTTAAGAAATATTTTTTTTACCTACATCAATTAGACTTTTTAATATGTAATATTTGTTAATGATTGAATGTTAGTGTTGATTTGTGTTTTTTGATGTCTGTTTCTGTTCAGTGTATGCAAATGTGGGCCTAAAGGCAAGACTAATTTCCCCATTGGGGACAATAAAGTGTAAACCAACAAACAAACAAATGATAAAACATTTAATATCTTAATAATAGGCAGGTAATAAGCCAGTAGTAAATAGCATGAATTGGGAGTTTAAATAAAGTGAGTAAAATTAAAATTGCACACTTTTTTTATATAAAACATATGTTTATGACAATAAACAGATATAAAAACACAAGTAATATATAAAATAAAAATCGAACGTTTTTTTAGAACTATTTTTCATTAAAATTTACAATTATTAAAGATTCACATTTTAAAAGAATTAATTTAAAGACTCTCCAGATTAAAAAAGTCTCATAACATTAAAATGAGGGCGACACGGTGGCTCAGTGTTTAGCACTGATGCCTCACAGCAACTTGCATTTCTGTGTGGAGTTTGCACGTTCTCCCCATGTTGGCGTGAGTTTCCTCTGGGTGCTCCGGTTTTCCCCACAGTCCAAAGATATGCTCTATATGAATGGGGTAAGCTAAATTGGCCGTAGTGTACGTGTGTGTGAATGAGTGTTTCCCAATACTGGGTTACGGCTGGAAGGGCATCCGCTGTGTAAAACAAATGCTGGAACAGTTGGCGGTTCATTCAGCTGTGGCGACCTCTGAAATAGAGACTAAGCCAAAGGAAAATGCTGAAATTTGGAGCAACTTTAACTCCTTTAAGCAAATGTGCATATTGTGAATGTCCATCTTGAAATAAACCTCATCATGTCTTGATTTAAAGCAATAATTTGATTTTCTTCCTATAAGAGCAGGATTTTGATAAATGTATTATTTGAGCACTGACCCAATTTTTTCAGATAAGAACAATCATATACATTACGCTACAAGAAATGGGCGTTTCTCTGTTAGGGTGTACTCATTTATGTTGGGCACTGTAGGCTTGCTTTCCAAATGAGATATGCAACGTGTATTTATCTGAATTAAGATGTGAAAAGAAGAAGCCCCACCTGACATTCTGACACTCCCTTGTCTTATAAACAAGTCAACTCCCATGTCCGTCACACAGCTCGGGCGGATTGTGTACTGTAACTGTCATGATCCCATGATGAGAGGGTCTATATGAATGTAAATGATTGCGCTGTGTGTGTGTGTGTGTGTGTGTGCGTGCGTGTGTGCATGAGCGTGTGTTAGTGATAGGCCTCTCTCTCTTTCTCTCTCCCTCCAGAACGTGCCAATGTGAGAGTGGGAGGGCTGGTACTGGGGTCAGGCCTTTTCACACTCAATAAAACATGCACTACTCCCACTGTAATTACAGCACACATACACACACACACACACACACACACTTGCAAACTGTGTTCCCTCATCTGCCCGCCAAAACCTTTACTACCTCACTTTTAACACAAACCTATCATTTTGCAGAGTGTTCACTCTAATCCCTTAACTGTATAAACTGGGGTTTCCTGAACTGTACTGAAAACATATTAAGAGCCTGGGTGACTACGTGGGCTGTGAAGAAACTTCTACGTAGTGTGTATTTACACACTAAACACGCTCAATGTGTGAAAGTGTTTTAGGGTAAAAATTGTTTGTTTACAGGTTAAATGAAAATAGACATCTATATCTAGAAAAAAAAAAAGTAAAAGTGCAATGCTCAATTAAAAAAACAAAAAAAAAACAAAAAACAAATCGAAAATAAAAGCTCAGTCAGATCCGTTATACCTTACACATTTTAACTTCTATCTTCAATTTGACCATAACTAAATCAATCATTTTTATATACATGTATATATTTTTCACCTTTAATTGATAGAACAGTAGAGAGTATAGACAGGAAAGCATGGGGAGAGGAAAGAGGGAAAGGATCGGCATAGGAAGCGGGAATCGAACTCGGGTCACCGTGAACACTGCATTGCCATGTGTCGGCACAATAACCGCACCATTGGCGCCAATTAAATCAATCATTTTGTAAGCTGTTATTGCTATATCTGTATTATTACAGTAATGTTTTTTGTCATCGCAATTTTATATGGTAATTTTGTGTTGTTTTTATTTATTTATTTTACTTATAGTTATTTATTTTTATCATTATTTTAAAAGATTTTTCAGTAAGTGTATAGTCAAAAAATTATGTTTGGTGTTTGTTCAAGCTACTTATTCAAAATGAGCTGAAACAACACAATTCTTAAGATTTTTGGGGATAAATGAATTGTTTTATGTTCAATTCACTTAGATTTGTAAAAAACTAGTAAGTTAACTTAATTCCTTTATGTTGTCCCAACACAGATTGATTAAGCAACCCAGGCTCATTCTGTAAATGTACCGCTATATACATTTCTGGAGAGCACCAAATACATGCCAGGAGCTACTTTTTTTTGCAGTTTTTTTTTTTAATCCACCAGAGGACACTGTGTACGCATTTTGAGATCTTAAATTTCTCTCACGAGTGCTATTCGCACCTGCTGTTCTTGAGTAAATCCATCAGAGGCCGCTGTCGACTGACTGACTTACTGATTGACTGACTGACCGATTGACTGACCCACCCTACCTCTTCCCTAAACCCAACCAAGTGTTTTCAAAAGGACCAATTGACCAGCTCACCCACTTCCCTAAACCCAACCGACAGTGTTTTCAAAATCAATCCAGAAAAAAAAGCCCTCGCCTGATTTTTACCACATTTTCAGATTTTACCACAATATCACCCTTTTATTTATTTGTTTATTTTACTTTTTGGCTTCTGTTTTTCTCTTACCCAGTTTCTGGAACCATTCTTTGCTGGACTTAAACCCCCGCGCAAAAAGGAATGGCGTCATACCACCCCGTAGCGTTTGCTTTAAAGCCGAAATGCAGCCAAACGTACTTCTGGCTACATAATTCGTGATCTCCAGAAATGTATATAGGGCTACATTTTCAGAATGAGCCTATGTTGCGATTAAGTTAACTATTAACGATTAAGTAGATTGAGCATAAAACAATTAAGTTGACCCAAAAACATCTCAGGAATTGTGTCGTTTCAACTCATTTGAAATAAAAAATTTGAACAAGCCAAATACAATTTTTTTGAGTGTTCCTAGTAAATATATATATATATATATATATATATATATATATATATATATATATATATATATATATATATATATATATATATATATAATTTTATGATTTTAGTAATAATAACCCAATTATTAACACATTAACAAAGAATCTGCCAAAATCAATGCATATTTAATAATAAAAAAATAAGTATCCCTACCGTACTTCAAAGATGACAAAGTGAAACCTAGTGACAACAATTGGAAAACAACAGAGAGTCACTATACTTTTCAGACTTCAGGCAGTGTCCAGAATCGAGGGCACCACCATGACAGCATTGTTTCCTGTGCACAGCAGCCCTGAACGCTTAACATCCCAGAACAAGCTGTGGGCAGAGCGCACTCCCAACATCCTGCTCCTCAACTTCCTGTTTTTCAAACCCCTTCAGATGACCAATAACAGCAAGCCGGAGACATTAGAGAACCGAGACAGGGTGGGAAAGAGAAAGCAAAAGAGAGAGAGAGTGAGAGAGAGAGAGAGAGAAAAAAGAAAAAAGGAGCCATTGGGACAAGCATCTGCTCTGATCCTTCCCCTTGTTATCTTCCTGTCGGTTGGAGACTAAACAACTACACAAGTCCATCTCCTGTGTATTCTCCCACCATGTTTATTATGTTTACAACCAGGGCCATTTCACAGGCGACTCTACAGTAGTGCGCTCTTCCGAGCTCTCGCTCACTTTCTATTCTTTCCATTGGATGTGTTTTATTTTTTTAAACAAGCAGCACCCTGCTTTCCTTTTTTTGGCCTCCACTGATAAGAAGCTCAAACCTTCCCAGCTTACATAACTATGAATCACCATTCGCTAACACACCAAAGAAGGATGAAGCCAAAAAAACGGGACAGTAGACCAACTTTGAAATACAAATGACCAGGCAAATATTCAGCGCAGTACAAACACAATAGAGTCGATTTGCCTCATTAAGTGTTGCGTTTGCAGGTCTTGCGAGAAGTCTTTAAGGTTGGCCTGGAGTGACGTGTTGACATAAGGACACAAGGGGAAAAGGGGAGGGAGGAGAGAGTCTGGGCTTTTGTTCTCAGGCTTCAGAGAGGTGGCTGTGTACCTGCAGATGTGGCGGCCCTGGCCGGGATGGGGAGGAGACATGCTGGTGTCTGCCTTTGTGAACGTGTGCTTATCTTCCTCTCCAGCAGCCCAGGGTAAAGAGTCCGGTCCCGGCAGCTCCGGTGTTGTTAATGTCTCCTGATGCTAATCTGACAATGCCACTTTCCTCTTTTCCACCTCACACTTTTCTCTCTCTCTGCTGTCTTTCTTTCTCTCCGACTCTCATCGTCTCATTCTCTCCCTTGTTAAGTCTCTCGGTTTCCTCTCTCCGCATTCCTTCACCTCTGTTTCCAAGGCAACTAATGAGATATAATTAATAAGATCTAGCAAAGGGCTGCGCGTGAAGAAATGAGTGAAAATGAGGCTCTGAGAAGGAGCTTGTGCGAGCGCAGATGGAATAATGCTGCACGCGCTCGCTCTAACAAACTTTTCACACCATGTTAACTTCCTTTTTAAAACATGGCTTAAGGTGATGTTACGCGGCAGGATGAATGAGTTTGAGCACATTCTTCAAGTTGAGATGATCAGGATATGAGCACTGTTTCGGGTAAATGGTAGATGTGTATGTCAACAAAAAAAAAGAGCCCTGGAGGGAAAACTGAAATATAATAAATCTTACACAGGCAAGAACGTGAATAATTTACATGTGAAGTCAATGCAAAGATTGGATTAGACATCCTGTGGTGCGAATTGGCCGTTTTGTGCATTTGATGCGCTTCAGACTGCAAAAGAAAATGGGAGCAAATAGCTAACAAACTGAGCAATGGACCAGATAGAAAAGCAGCTTACAATCATGGAGATTGGTTTAAGGAAGACGGCCGAATTGAAGGGCATTATTTGTGCTTTACATGTATGTATAATGATGTGCGTTAAATAAATTATTAGTTAATGGCTTAACTCTTTCTCTGCTGTAAAAAATCTTTCCCTGCATAAAGACGAGAGAAAATGTTTCCCTGCCACTGACGAGTTTTACGGCAATCCGTGCTTTATGTGTATTAAGGTAGGGGAAGCCCTAACACATGTCCTACAAGATGTCAGATGCTCCGGGGAGTGAAATCTGAGAGGGAGAGAAAGAGAAAGTAAGATCGTGGATAAAAATAAGAGTTATTTAAGTTATTTAAGAGTTAAGCTTCCTTTGGCTAAATACCTACCATTTTAGATATGTTTTAGATCTTGTCTTGACAAGAAACAAGACAACAGACAAAAATAAAGAAGCTTTATTTTTATGATTTGTGTAATTGTTATTGTGTCAGATTGTACACCTAAAATTTAGGGCTACCTAATATGGTAAAAAATAATATATATATATATATATATATATATATATATATATATATATATATATATATAATACCGGAGCACCTGGAGGAAACCCACACGAACGCAGGGGGAACATGCAAACTCCACATAGAAACGCCAACTGACCCAGCCGAGGCTCGAACCAGCAACCTTCTTGCTGTGAGGCGACACACAGCGCCACTGTCGTGTATATATATATATATATATATATATATATATATATATATATAATACAGTCTAATACACAGTATATAGATATACTGTATACTGTATATATATACTGTATATATATATATATATATATTATTTTTATTTTTTTTTTTTATTGCAAAATTGTCTGCAAATTTTTGGGAATTACCACCACAAAATCTAAATTTTTTTAAAATCGCAAAAAAAAATCACAAAAAAATCCTGAAAAAACTAGGGGGTCTGAATAGTTGACATGACATGTTTTATTTGATGTTAGCATGGCAGAAAATGCATTTTTAGTTTATTTGGACCCAAGAAATGGAGGAAAAAATAGTGGAAATTTGGCAGAAGCACTGTGTCTGTTTGATGTGACATCTGAGCAATATCACAATCGGGTCGAAAAGTAAAAAAGTTCAGGAGAAATTGCTAATTCTCTTCAAAAGTTAGGTGAGCAAAAAAAGTACATTTTCTAAAGCTAAAGTCTTCTTTTTCCATTATGCAGTTAATAACGAAAGATATATTACAGGACGTCGCATTGTTTCTATGTCCTTTCTCGCGTTTGTTTGGTTGGGAGACGTAGTTTGGACAACGTTATCAGCGATTCTTCCTATTTTAAGGTCATGCAATGTGAAACCCCCTGTCGCCGATCCTTCCTACAGGGTAAACACAGCACAGACAGAACGCTAACCCAGATAGTCATGCAGTGTGAAAACATCTGTGACACGACTACTTTGAAAATCATGCAGTCTGAACTCGGCATTACTCTGTCCTTCCATTTGTTAATGTTGGCTCTCCTTTTTTGCAGAGGATTTGCCTTTTAATGTCTGAAGCGGACATGACAGCAAGCGGCATCTCTATTATTTCTAGTGGACATAAACGTTTTTTTTCCATGTGAAGCTATTTTAATATTTAAAATGCAGACTCTTAGTCAAGGGAAAATATCCCCAAACTGTTTCTGTATACAAAGTTCACTCATACAATTAAGGTCACATGGTTATCTCATTTTTTTTTTTATACACGGTTGTTCGTCGCACGCACTCAATTACTGAGTGGTAAAACTAATGATGTATAAAATCTCACACAAAGAATTAAAACTAATTAATTCATGACAGGATCAATCTGAATGATTTTGCTAATATTCTAACAAACAATAAAAACTAGGATGTCATAATTGCAGTCTAAATGAGACTTATTGTCAGTCAAAACTGACATCATGCCTACATCCGGAAACTTGCTGTTTGCATCATGAAATAGGAAGGATGTGATTAAGAATAAACTATTTATCATTTCACACAATAAAGAATGACAGACCAACCAGAGGACTTTAAGCTTTGCTATTTTGGAAATATGATCTTAAATCTTATTCCTAGATGTCTATCCTTGACTGACACCTACACAAAAAGCTATTTGACTTATTCTGAGAAACATAGGTCTTTGTTACCAAAAAAAAAAAAGACAATCCAAAGAAAATACGAAGACACATAAAGCTTAAGTAACAGCTATAGCAGTATACTCATTCAAACCCTTCGCCAATGTTTACCGGCTTGGCTTCTCATCAGTCTGATCTCTCTCATTATCTCTGTATTAGACTCTGGGATACTCTGAGGAGCTCGGATTTAAGTGTCCGTGTGATATAGATGTTCATATACTGTTTGTTTGATGAGTAGCTCTCTGATACTGCTGAGCAGGCAGCCATTGGGTGGTTAATCTCTGCTAATGACTGCACGCTCCATTCAACAGCCCTCCTCTGGCCGTGCTATATTCCCTGTCCGGATCAATGCCAGCCGAGCTGATCTTCCTTACTGCTCATGTAGAACTATAACGGGGAGAGAGCTTGGTGTCAGGGGCGGGAGGTGAGGGAGAGGAAGCCACTTCTCACTTTCAGAATGCCATCACCACATCCAAACTCTCCCAGGCCTGAACGGCAGTAATAACAGTAATAATATATAGTCACAAGAGGGAAAGCATCCCCAAATTTGACCATCTGTAAAGAGGCAATCACATCTGAATGCAGGTGTTTATACTCGCGAAGCACCACTGTTAGCAATGTCTCAAGCCACCTATTTTTATTAACTCTTTCCCCACTGTTAAAAGGATTGACGCAACATTTAAGCATGACTTATAATGGCTATCCATGTTATTATCATTATTCGACATGGGGTCCTATTACAGACATGAAACGGCAAGGTAAAGATCCTAAAACAGAGAAAGAAGATGATCTGCTTTGTTTATGATCTGTTGTTAACGCATGTAAGTTAATGTGAAATAATTCAGTCATTCATTTTCCTTCAGCTTATGGCCCGTTTTCACTGAGTGGTATGATATGGCATGGTTCGGTACCCTTTTATGGCTATTTCCAGTGTCAAAAGGTACCAACAAGCAAACCATACTGTACCACTTTTCCATTTTTTATTATCTTCAACTTTTAGACTATTATGAACTCGGAATGACGGAATTACTTTCTAACAGGTTACATGTGCTGGTGAAGATTAAAGATACAGATGAGAGGTTACTGTGGGTTATATGTTGTGGGTTGTTTTTGAAGCCAAATAAGGACTAAATGTATGCTGTGTGTAGTTTTTTTGTAAGTGGTAACATATCAGAGACTGTAAGGGGCTGTATGTGTTTATATATGTTGCATTTATTTATTTATTTATTTTATATAATTGCAAATATACAGTAGTAGTATTTCAGAGATTGCCACAGCGGGATGAACCACCAACTATTCCGGCATTTGTTTTACGCAGCAGATGCCCTTCCGGCCACAACCCATCACTGGAAAACACATAAACACTTATTTACACATACACTAAGGCCAAATTTGTTTATTCAATTCACCTATACTGTATTGTCTTTGGGCTGAGGGGGAAACTGGAGCACCCCTAGGAAACCCACGCGAACATGGGGAGAACATGCAAACTCCACACAGAAATACCAACTTGTCTCAAAACCAGTGAGCTTCTTGCTGTTAGGCAACAGTGCTAACCACTGAGCTACCATGCCGCTCCAAATGTGCCACCGTGCCACCCCAAATTGCCTCACATTATTGAATAATCAGCCGATTTGAATGTCATCACTCGATTGAATGGGCATTATCAGTGGTTATCGGCTGATAGATATGGGCCAGTAGGGGGCCTTCTGCGCCTACTGGTAGACTTAGAAGTCTGTTATTATCCACCCACATGGTTAATCAGCTATAGATCACATACGGCTGTGGCCGGAAGTTAAGAATGATTTATATTATTTATAAAATTTCCCATGAATTGTATTTTATTAACATCAACCCCTAGCCCAACCCTAAACCCATCTGTCACAGTAATGGAATAACAGGTCTGGATCTGGAGTCTTCTCAATTAGTATAGCTGATTAACCACGAGAATTATTTATATTATTTATTAAATTTCCCATACTTTATTAATGTCTACCCCAACCCTAAACCCAACTGTCACACTAATGTAAAAACAGATCTGGAGTCTTCTCTGTTAGTATAGCTGATTAACCTTGTGGATGGATGATAATAGCCTTTTGAGCCTACCAGTAGGTGCAGAAGAACCCTACTGGCCCATATCTATCAGCTGATAACCACTGATGATGCTCATTCAATCGAGTGATAACATTTGAAGTGGGTGGAATAATGTTGAATAATACTGAAGAAAGACATATTCATATATATTTTGATCATCATTCTCATTCTCAACCAGATAAAGGATTTCAAAAACACTGATGTCTCAGCTCTTTATTTAGAATTTAATTACTTAATAGTTGATAATAAAAAAAAAAAACAATATGGTAAAAAATGTGAATTAATAAACACATAAAATAACCACAACCTTATGTTATACGATTTATGGTTATAACAAAACATTCATAAGCCTAAATGAAAATGAAACTTTCATTATGCTTTTTGGAAATGTTATTCACATCTTTGGCTACATTTACACTGCAAACCTTTTATGCAGTTTTTTTTTTCAAATGACAAGACAATACACAGCAAGCTATCATATGGACAAAAAGAGAAGGAACTGAAATCAGCACTAAACATATTCATTTATAGGCCTGCAAATTTATGCACACGTTAAAAAAAAAAAAAAAAAAAAACGATGAGGAAGATGAGAAATAGCACAAAGTTTTTACAGTTTTGTATCATTTTCTCTCAAGTTTTGCTTCTACAATGTTAAAAATTCTGGGTTCCACACAATTCCTTCGACAGGGGTGCTATTACAGACATGAAACAGCAAGGTAAAGATCCTTAAACAGAGAAAGAAGATTATCTGCTTTGTTTATGATCTGTTGTTAACCCATGTAAGCAAATGTAAAATCATTCATTCATTTTTCCTTCAGCTTATGGCCCATTTCCACTGAGTGGTACGGTACGCTTAGGTACGCTTTTATGGGTGCTTCCACTGTCAAAAAGCACCAAAAAGCGAACCGTACCGTACCACTTTTTGGGTTTTTATTATCATCACCTTTTGGACTATTATGAACTCAGAATGACGGAAATACTTTATAACAAGAGGTTACATGTGCTGGTTATTAAATTAAAGATACAGATAAGAAGTTTACTTCATGTTGTCCCAACACAAATTGATTAAGTTAACTTAACTGTTTTTACGAATTTAAGTAGATTGAACATAAAACAATTAAGTTGTACTTATTTAAAATTAGCTGAATCAACACAATTCTTGAGGGTTTTTTGTCTCAAGAATTGTCTTGATTCAGCTCGTTTTAAATAAGGAGTTTGAAGAAGCAGAAAAAAATCATTTTTTTTTGTGAGTGTATAAAGGTGTCACTATGTACTTCGACTCCCCTGTCCTTCCACTGACTACTGTCATGGCTGTCCTCCGTATTCACAGACACCAAAAGAGCTACCAGCATGTAAAATCTCCCTGTCAGTGCAGAATTCTGAAAAATGTCAATGCACATTGCAGTAAAAACTTGTATGAATTCTGAAATGACAGTTCATACTGAGGTCGCATTCCTTCTTTTTTTTCTACTTCGGTAAACTGAATTAATACCAAATAAGAAAGCTATAAACAATATGATTGCACGTGGTATGTGCTGTTAAAATCCATATATACATGTATTAGAAAATATCAAGAGTATCAAGAGAATCACACAGCACTATTGTCATGAATAGTATGTCTTCAAATGCTAGAAAATATGCTATATATTCATAGTGAGAGAATGCAGAGCGCACACTAGACGTGCTCACAATCAATCAAGGATTTTAGCAAGGTCGAGCGCTGGGAGAGGGGGCGAACTACACAAGGTGACTTTGACTGAGAAGATGCCTTGGGGGCCGTGCCGAAAAAGCCATGGAGAAAACTTCAATATGGCTCTTGTTCCCACTACTGTCCCCTCCTTGATCATCCATTACATCATCTTCTTTCAGCTCTCGCTAAATGTTTTTAGAAAGAAAAAAGAAATGACAAAGGCGTCTGAAAACTAGAAAGTCACAAGCAGGAAAGAGACGACAAGAAATAGTGCAACTAGCTTCACTTAAAACTACCCTTTGATTGCACAGTCATTAGGTGTGACGTTCTGCTGTGAAGTTCAGTCTTCAGCACATGGTAAATGTCAAGACTGATTTAAAGCAGGCACTCGTTGGGCACTGTCTTGTGTGTGTGTGTGTGTGTGTGTGTGTGTGTGTGTGTGTGTGTGTGTGCGTGTGTATACGTGTGTGAATATGACAGGCAATAAGAAAAGGACAAAAGAGGCGAAAAAAAAAAAAAACTTGTAATGAAACAAGAGAAGTATCACTATTCTCTTCAACACCGCCCACCCCCCCTACCCTCTGGTCGTGTGCGGTAGCAGCGTTGTAACATAATTACTGCTGGGACACTCATATTCCCAGTGATCCATTTGCGTCAGTCAGGTTTCCAAGCCGAGCCGATGAATGGATTCTCAGTTTCTCAAGGATAAAGCGATGACCCTCTCCGAACAGTTAGATCCATTTCATGCGGGGAGACCACTGTGCTGGGCGGGTGAGCGTTTGCCTGTGTTAACTGGGACTGGGATCTGGGATTTTGAAGTCTATAAAAATCGTGATGGAACTCCTTGTCAGTCCAGAAAGGGGATCAGCTTAACAAGTGAATATTTGAACCACATTGTCATTGAATATGAATATGAATCATTATCAATTGAAAATCTTTCAAACCAGCTTAAGGGAAAAGTGATGAGTTGATTTAACATGTTCTCTAAAAAAAGATATTCATAAACCAAGCACAATCTGATTATGTACTTCTATATACAATTATGGAGAGCAGTAAATATATGTCCCAGGAGCTACGTTTTTGCAGTTTTTTTGAATCTGCCAGAGGCCATTGTGTACGCTTTTTGAGATCTCAAATTTCTCGAGTGTCATTATTGCCTGCTATTCTCACATAAATCTACCAGATACTTCTGTCGACTGACTGACTAACTGACCAACCAACCGATCCCCCTTCCTTAAACCCAACCGATAGTGTTTTTAAAAGCATTGACTGACCAGCGCCCACCCACCTCCATAAACCCAACCAACAGTGTTTTCAAAATCAATCCAGAAAAAAAGCCCTCGCAGCAGCCTGATTTTTACCACGTTGTTAGATTTTACTACATTCTCACCCTGTTATTTACTTGTTAATTTACATATTTTTGGCTTTTGCTTTTGTCTTAACTGCTTTCTGGAACCGTTCTACGCCAGACTTGAACCCCATGGTCATGGTCAACTCTGCTCTGTGTCTTACATCCTCTGACGTACGCGGCGAGCCACTGAACAAACTGGTAACAGTGAGAAAGCCGTCCATATGGAGGTAAGTGGTCAGCTGGTAAGCGTAAACAGGAACGGCGTCATATCGCCCTGTATCGTTCGTTTTAAAGACGAAAAGCAGCCATACGTTACTCTGGCTACATGATTTGCGATCTCCAGAAATGTATATAGGGTTACGTTTTCAGAATGAGCCTATGTTGGATATTTAACTTTCATAATGTGACATTGTCTACTACATATTCAGCGTTGAATTTTCTAAAAATCAATGCCTTTAACAATCTTTATTTTAATCAATTTACTTGTACAAAATAAATTAAATTAAATTAAATTAAATTAAAGGTGACGCAGTGGCGCAGTAGGTAGTGCTGTCGCCTCACAGCAAGAAGGTCGCTGGTTCGAGCCTCGGCTGGGTCAGTTGCCGTTTCTGTGTGGAGTTTGCATGTTCTCCCTGCGTTCGCGTAGGTTTCCTCCGGGTGCTCCGGTTTTCCCCACAGTCCAAAGACATGCGAATTGGGTAGGCTAAATTGTCCGTTGTGTATGAGTGTGAATGAGTGTGTGTGGATGGTTCCTAAAGATGGGTTGCGGCTGGAAGGGCATCCGCTGCGTAAAAATGTGCTGGATACGTTGGCGGTTCATTCCACTGTGGCTACCCCGTATTAATAAAGGGACTAAGCCGAAAAGAAAATTAATGAATGAATGAGTGAAATAAAACAAAATTAAATTAAATTAAATTCTGCTCTTATTTTTTTCTCATAAAATCTTGTACTTCAGTTAGAAATGTGACACCACAGGAGTAAAATGAGCTGTACCAAAAAAAATAAAAAAAATCAGGCTCTTTGACTGATGTGTGATCGTATTTGACATCATATCTACACCAGCTCACTCAACATCTCCATCAAAAGAGAAATCAAAAAGAAAGAACTGTGAGCTTGTCTTGAAAATAATTTCATCACCAAAATTGATTATGACAGAATGTCAATGTGCAGACAGAATGTCTTGACTAAAGTCAGCAAAGATTTTTTTACTGACTTGGGTGAGTTCTTCTAAAGAGTTGTTATTAAAACTTTGGAGAAAAAATCTTAGACTATGAATTACAATGAGAGTTCACAAGATAAACTGTGGCACTAAAACATTCAACCAATCCTTCAAGTTGTTTATGAATCGGTCAATAAATTAAACAAACACACTTAGTGTGATTCATTTTAATTGTGTGATTTATACAAAGCAATATTCTGATGTTCCTCTCTTTCTCTCACCCGCTAACAGAGCCACACACACACACATGAACAGACACACACAGACAGCCGGTGTGATCTCTAGATGTTTGCATGAAAGCATTCTTGCGGACTTGTTGTATGAAGTGATGGCATGTGTTCCTGGCTCTCTTTGCTTGACTGTCCATCAGCACAGCGAGAAAGAAAGTCATCACCACAGATAACTAATCCCAACTGATGCACAAAGAAGTGTCTGCCCACCCTCAGAACTACCCCCCGTTTTGCCCAGAGCCACCCTGCGAGCTGTGTTAACTGGCATGGCGGTCTTTTGATGTTGCGCAGATCTCAGCTCAGAAATGATAAACAGTGGAGATGAATTGAGATTTTCCTCCTCAGGGAACAGTGGCGCATGAGTATTAAAGATGCCGTGCATTAATGCATAACATCATGCGCGCACAAAATCTCAGCAACATTTTTCGGAAAATTCACAATGCTGTGGCTGCGTTTCAAAACCTGTGAGCTGTCTAGCTATACAGTAGATGATATTTTTGGCCATCACAGCCACGTTAAAGCCTTCAGTCGGTATGTTTCATGCAGAACTGCATATATTCCAAATCTAATAGCTGGACGACTGCCACAAGAACTATTATTATGAAAATGTCTGTATTATTACGCTGGTTCTGAATTAGAGACATTTCATAGGATAAAATCATTTATTCAAAAAAAGCTCAATGAGAAACAAAGTAATAAAACAGAATTAAGTTAGTTTAAGGTTTTATGATAAAAAGTTTCTTACGAATAAAAATTAGGCAGACCAAAAAAAAAAAAAAGAGTCACACTTTACAATGAGGTTGTATTAGTAGTTAGTTAATCAATTTACTAACATGAACAACCAACAATGCATTTATTCATCTTTGTTAAGGTTAGTTAATGGAAATAAGGCAACATAGTGGCTCAGTGGTTAGCACTGTCGCCTCACAGCAAGAAGGTCGCTGGAGAGTCCCGACTGGATCAGTTGGCATTTCTGTGTGGAATTTGCATGTTCTCCCCATGTTCGCGTGGGTTTCCTTCGGGTGCTCTGGTTTCCCCCACAGTTCAAAGACAAGCACTATAGGTAAATTGAATAAACTAAATTGGCCGTAGTGTATGTGTGTGAATGAGAGAGTTTATTGAAGTTTCCCAGTACTGGGTTGCAGCTGGAAGGGTCTCCGCTGTGTAAAACATGAGCTGGATAAGTTTACACTAATATGTTTTAGTTTTAAAACGCATAAGTTTGCTACGGTTACGCTATCCATCCACACTACCTCAGAGTTTTCAAGCCCCAAAAACGGAGAGTTTTGGAAATGCTGAAGAGGCCATTTTGCTTTTGAAACACTGCTGCTCCATGTCAGTGTGGATGGGGGAAAACAGACATCTGAAAATGTATGCGTGACTACAGGCATTCGCCTATCTGATTGGGGCTTTTTCCTCAATATTAAGTACACAAAGTTCAGTCTTGCATCCTTTTCTTGTAAGTTCAGACTTTGCAAGTTTGTTATGTAAAACAAACTCCCAAGGACACGTCGGGTAAATCTTCAAAGGGAACAGTGTACTTTATAACCTCATTCACATCACCCTGGCTACTTTGTTTCACTATCTTAACAATAAAATGAAAACCTGATATAAGGAACTGCCTATTTTACTTTGATATTACCAACTTAACAGACACCAAAAATGTTGATGCATCGTGTAGCTTCATATTTATATGACCATCATCTTCACTGTATGCATATTTATAACAAAATGGAGACTGTAACATACAGTAACTGCCTCCTTTCATTTTCATTGGAAAATATGAAACACATCTCTTTTGCTGAATATTAATTTTAATAATCAATAACGGCCATTATAAAAGTATAACGTACAATAAGTTTATACAATATAGCAGATAAAGGCAAGCAATCAGTCAAATGTGCGAAATTATTGTACGTGGTTACATAAATTAAAATAATATATAAACGTATCTTTGCGGTCAGCCAAAACACGTTACCTGAAAACAAGTGATAGATTCAAAAGACCAAAGAGTCCTTAGATAAAGACAAGATGAAATAAATATCACGTTTAACAACTACAGTGAGATGACATCCAGCGGTATATACTTGATGAATGGTCCGACGTGCGCTGTTCTCACCTGGGGAGGTGTGCTCACAGGACCAGCTGACTGCCTGGAGCTCAGACGCACGCATATGCTGCAGCGCATGCCACACTGTGTGTGTGGTCATGTGATGTGCGTTTTCTGCAGTATAGTGTGGACGGGGAGCTGTTCAGAAATGCTAGATGAAACGCCAGTGTAGACGTGGATCATTTTCATTCTAAAACGCTATTTTAAAACTAAAACGTATTAGTGTAAACAGGACCTAAGTTGGTGCTTCACTTCGCTGTGGTGACCCCTGATGATTGATTAAAGGTACTAAGTCGAAAGAAAATGAATGAATAAATGAATGAATGAATAATGGAAATAAAGGTGTTCATTGTTAGTTCATGTAAACTCAGAGTACATTTACTAATGTTAACAAGCATGAATTTGGATTTTAATACTGCATTAGTAAGTGTGGAACTGTGTTTAATAGATACTGTACAAGTATTGCTCATTATTAGATCAGGAACAAAGTAATAAAACAGAATTAAGTTAGTTTAAAGTTTTTTATGGAAAAAAATGTTTCTCACAAATAAAAATTAGGCAGAAAAAGAAGGGTCACACTTTACAATAAGGTTGAATTAGTTGTTAGTTAATGCATTTACTAACATGAACAATGAACAATACATTTATTACAGTATTTATTCATCGTTAATAACGTTAATGGAAATAAAGTGGTTAGTTCATGTAAACTCAGAGTGCATTTACTAATGTTAACAAGCATGAATTTGGATTTTAATACTGCATTAATAAATGTTGGACTGTGTTTAATAAATGCTGTACAAGTATTGATCATTATTAGTTTACGTTAGTAAATACATGAACTAAAATTAACTATTTAAACTTCATTGTTAAAGTATGGCCCCCAAAAAAATACATGCACACATTTCATAAATGGGGTAAAACATTTCCGTTTTTTAGAACATTTTTGTTGTGTAAACCTATCCTAAGTCACAGCTGTCAGCATCCTAATTAAAGCAACAGTGCTAAAAATATCAAATCTTAAAAAAAAAAAAAAGAAAATCCAAATATAAAAAGCAGATCTAGCTTACCATC
Source organism: Danio kyathit (assembly GCA_903798195.1). Classification (NCBI taxonomy): domain Eukaryota; kingdom Metazoa; phylum Chordata; class Actinopteri; order Cypriniformes; family Danionidae; genus Danio; species Danio kyathit. The sequence goes on along the minus strand of LR812536.1, from coordinate 31,016,685 downwards.
CATGATGACGAAGGTAATCTCTGCAACCAAATACAGCAAAACAATCCTCTCTTTAGCGCTCCAGCTGTCATAGCAGACATCAAATGCTTTATTCGGACCTGACCTGTGATACATTTTAGCTTTTTACAGAAAAACTTTGGAACGGCTTACAATAAATATTTGATACTAGGCTCTTTCCCTATGACATTTCAATCCTCTTCAGTCCCACTGTTCTACAATACTCTATTATGTAAAAGGTTTATGCAATCGGGGCAGCATGGATGCCAATGACTCATAAACTGGGAAAGGTTGTGAACTGATGAGTTTTTTTTTTAATATATATAGAAAGATTGATGCACAATAATCTCTCAGCAGACAAACACAGACAGCTTAGCAGATAAAAAAAAGACATTCTATGAAAGAAAAGAAGGCAGCACAACAAAGCTACATGTCATTTGCTTAAAATCTTTGGAAAAAAGCTGTTCAGGATAAAAATGCTTCCCCTTTGCGTGATTTTTCAAAATGACATGATGGCAACACGACCCATAAGCTTCTCTCTCTGTCACTCTCTCTCTTGGGCCCTTGAAGAAAGAAGCAATTGCAGAGCACCCTACAATTTCAACAGACTATCACAATAAAAAAAAAAACAATTTGGCAAGTCAAACTATTCTTTTAATTTCATTACGGGTGGACATGGTAGAATCCACTTAGTGCTATTTAGCTGGAGTCTGTTGTTAAGGTTCAAACACTACTGAGTCTTTGTTTTGCAGTACAAGACCGCCTGACGAGAACCGGTTTGAGAAAATAAAAAAGATGAAATGAGAGAAAAAGAATGTCGCCGTAGAGTACATGCTCCAGAAAGGCTGCCGTGACGATTTTTACTTGCTCCATTCAGCACAAAAAAACTATTTTAAAATATAGATATGCTCTTACATAAACGTCTACTTGCAGCCGTGCTGGTGTTTATGCAGCGTACTGTACAATGGAGGCACTTCTTCAGAAAACACTGCTCTTTAACTAATGGACTCTAAATGCAGTCTCTCTTAACTCTACACAATGAACTAATGTTTAAAGTGCACAGATATGCGTTGTCTCCGTATGTTTGCTTTTCAGTTAGCGGGAATTCTTCGCTCTGTGTAGCATAACAAATAATGATTTCTTTAGGAAAGACGAATCTTTCAGTTGCTGTATAGTTCTCAAATATGCAGGGAAACAAAATGCAAACATTTGTTTAGGAACATGATACCATTATTCCTGAGAGAGCATGATAAACTAATTCATCACTGAATCTGACAGGATTTATATACTGCTGATTTCATGTGCCACTTGAGCTTTAGATTGTAAGTAAATGCTTGCTCTTTGCAACCTTTTTTTCTGTTTCTATATTTTCAGGACACACCAAGCCAACTTCAAAGAACTAGTGGTGATGAAAACTCACTGTGTTTATCTCAGATGCGCCTGTGCTTTGTTTCAAAGTGAAAAAAGTTGCATGCGGGCATCCGGGGGGTATACTGTATATATCACTGCACAGTGCTTATAAATGTGCGCAATATACTGACACTAAGTACCATGGCTGTACGATTAATCAAAATTTAATTGCAATCGCAATTTGAAAAGTGGCGACAAGCTAACCGCAAGAGGTTGAACATAACAGGTAATTTGTAAGAACTGTTGCAACAGCATGAAGAAATACAACAACCAGCACCTAAAAAAGCCCCACAGGCGGTTATACGAAGAGCGTCTTGCTAAAAAGTCAACTAAAAGTATTGCAGTGACACTCAATAGTAACAAGCAACAGCAAAGTACAATTTCTAGAGTTGTTTCAGCCATGTTAGTTTGCTGAGTGTTCTGTATTTTTAGAATTATAACTTTTTTTGTTTTATAACAAGCTACACCATCTCCCTAATTTGAGTTCAACTTGTTTACAAAAAGGTAATTTTATTTGTGTTTACTATTGGCTCTAGAGAACAATTATGTTTTCATTTGTGAATATGTAAAACAAATTTGAATGTTTAAGTTGATATCTTATGTTAAAGGTTAATATCTTTTCATTTCCTTTTTTTAACTAACTCTCACTGTATTTTAGCAATAAGAAGCTAAAATACTGATTATTGAGCTGAAGCTTGACTACAAAATAAAATCGCAAATCAACTCAAAATTGCATTATCTGCAAATAAAAAATAAAAAAATTAATTAATTAATTTAAAAAAAATGCAATTAGATATTTTTTTCCAAATTGCACAGCCCTACGGAGTACGTTTACATGGACACCAATAATACAATTTTAATATGATTAAGACAATACTCTGATTAAGAGTCTACAATGTAAACAGTGACTTTTTATTAATTTAATCAGATTAAGGTCATGATTGAACTAAACAGAAATCGAATTAAAGATATGATTTTATCCGCATTATTGAAGTGCAGTACAGACATGTAAACATCTTAATCAAACTATTACCATAGTGTAGGATTTTTGTGGCATTTCACGACTGTATAGTCTATACACTTACGGCTGTTTGACACTATTCTATGCACTTACCAAGTCAGTGAAGGACCACAGGCACCTGCATTGAAAAATGCAGAGGGTTTTTTCCATTCGGTGTGCGGTATCAAATTCTATTAAAAACAGCAGTTCATTCTCGCATCCAGTATCTCATTTGTCATGGGGGGCATGCATGAAATGTTCGTGAATGAAAGCGAAAGTGCCAAACTGCAGTTAAAGTCGACAACCCAAAAATGAAACACCCGAAATTACATGAAATTCCAGAGGAAATGTGGATATCGTGGTGACGCAATGACATTAATCAAATTATGTGCTATAACATGTAAAACGGGATCATGAAAGGAACATTCAAAAAGCAATTCATGTAAACACCTTAATCATATTATTGTCTTATTCAGATTAGGGTTAATTTGATTACTGATGTCCATGTAAACATAGTCAGTGAGGAGAAGATATGCTTCCTGTTGTTGTTGTTTTTTTATGTGCACACAATCATATTCTTGTAGCCTAAAAATATTAATATGAAATATATGCATATGAGATTCATCATCAAAAGAGGAATGATATAGTGTTTCTTTAAAATCCTCGCTGCATGAACCATTTTAGAAGCCCAGATTAAAAGACGGTGCTTTGTGACCTATAGTGAATGGGTTTCAATGGGTCAGTCAATTGCATGACTACTGCACAAAGCTTTCCAATCTACGAACCACAAAGCAAACTAGTTTAAAGCCAAATGTAACACTGATGTCAATTTTTTTATGTTATAAAAAGGAATGTAATGTGATTAAATTATTGTAAATCATTTTGGTTCATAATATCACAAAGTTAGGCTACTTTTTTTAATATGCGTATACGCGATTAGGGCTGGGCGATATGGCAAAATAATATTTATATATTTCGATAATTATTTTCCATATTGAATGATAACGATATATATTTTGATATAAGTTGTTAATGCTTCCAGATTTAAAAGAGTACCTCAACAATGACTGTAGATACAAAATTTAGAGGGTCCAGTAAATTACATAATATTTTCGACCGATAAATTTTTGGTGACCAAAAATTTGGTACATTTCTAATATTGACACACTTTTAGATTGCCATTGTTGCACATTTCTGCTGTGTGATGAGCTCTTATATCAAAGTCCAGAGCTTATCGTTGTTATTGACATACATTTTATCACAATTCGATATAATATTGTTTATCGGCCCAACCTTATGCATGATGATCTACAAATGTACAAAAGACGAGGCTGTTACAATTTTTGCAGATGGTACTGTATTATCATTAATGAATCCAATCTCATTCTCTTGCTACTCTCAACTCAAGCTTCTGTCAAATATGCATTAATGGGAGGCATTTATAGTTTTACATGTGCAGCGCTATCAAATCAGATGTTGGTGCCACCATCTGTAGAACTTAATGGCATTGGTCCCAGTGCTCTCAAATGTTAGTCTGGAGCCCTGGATGTGCCCCGTTTCCATCGTCAATGTCAATAAAACTATCTCAGAAGACAAAAAGAGAGTTCTAAAAATAAAATTCAGAGACAAAGGGGTCTGGAGTGACATTGTGCCAGCGAGAGTGAGGCCCTGCTGTTTGCCTTTGCAGGAATCTTTTCAGCCCAACTGTTCTCTGATAGCCTGTGGCCTGACTGGGTGGTTAGTGACGGCCTAGCTCTCTTCCCATGTGTGTGCAGAAGCAGGCTAGCAGCTAAGCCACTGACAGACAGACGATCGACCGACTGAGAGAGGGAGGGGGTGGCCGAGCGAGAGATAAGACCCCGGGTGTCAGAGATGCTGGCCAAGTATGGCCACAGAGCGGCTGAGATACCAGGCCTCGAGTACTATTTCACCTGGATCAGCAGAGAGCGAAAGCTGGCAACGAGCACAACTTTACGCTCTTACGGATGTAGTACAACCAAAGAGTTTGAGAACACGGTGACATGACATATTACGCTGGCCGAAATCAATGAACGTACAGTATAGTGTGACCACAATTTGGAGCTTTTCTGGCTTTAATAATCCATTGAAATCAACACTAAAATCAAGGAAAACTGCGGGTATGCTTACATGACAACAATGTAGTAAAAACAGAAATGTTTTCCTTTACGTTTCCTTTGAGAAAACAACTAATAAAGCTGTATTATACATCACATTAGGCCAGTAGTCTTTTTAAAGGGACATCTATGACAATTAGCATTTTTCTTCTAGTGATTTGAATATAATTAAAAGAGTTTAGTTCAAGTACCAGTTCCCACTATTAACTACTGACTTATTACCATTGTCGGATCCTGTTCCAGGAAATGTCAGATATTCGTGTTTTGCATTCTGGTGTTTATTTTAATTGATCCGGCATGGGGAATACCTGCACGTGTGTGTATGTGTGAGAGAGAGAGAATTTGAAGAGAGTCCGAGTGAAAAACAATGAGCAAAGATGTGTGGATAAAGGTAGTCGCTTTTCAAATAATCAACTTTCTTATGTTTACAATCACTCTCACTGGTTGGTGATTATTGTTTCGTGTGCAGTGAACAGCAAAAATAAATAATGGCATGGTGACCTACCTAAATAATATTTGCATTTTCAAAATGCCAAAAAGAGGCAGTCATACATATATAATTTTTTTAAAACCACAAGTAAATCTGATAATTAGCCTTGTCAAAAGAGATCTCGAGAAGATGAAATTGCGCCCCTGGATCAGGATAGCAGGAGACAGAAGCAAAGCGAGGCAAGTCAGCTAGTAAACATAACAGAAGAGGTAACTGTGGGCTCTTCTTGAAGACTAGACAAAGACATTTTCGCTTGGCACTTAATAGTGAAGTGAACTGAATGCCAGTGGTGTTCGTAAACTGAATAGTGATGTTTCATACGATTGATGTTTGTAGCTACATATTTGTTTATTTTTTTATCCATGGTTGACCCATAATGTTATTTTGCACAAAATAATTAAAGACCATTCAGAAATGTGATGCTTTTCCCCGCTATAACCACTTAGTAACATCATGTTCCGGGAAAACTGAAATTGTGTGGCGGAAGTCGGTCAGGGTAACTTTTATTTCCTGGTTTTGTTCCGAAAATTATTCATTTACAAATTATGCACTGCTTATAAAGCATGACCTCATTCTACATCCCTAATAATACCTAACTACTATTAATAAGCAGCAAATTAGTAGTTATTGATTTAAAAGTCTGAGTTACTGAATTGTTAATAAATAAATGTGACCAAAAATCGATACTTTACTAGACTTTCCACCATTGATTTAGTTGTCAAGTACTTGTGCATGCCTATATACTGTAAATCACAAGACTTTTTTAATCATATTTCTGTAGTTCACACAAAGTTGGCAATAAAATCATTTTCAAAAACGTATACTCTGATGCTTAAATGCTGTTGTTTTCTACATTAATTAAAATCCATTCAATATTTTAAGAAAATGGTATAAATGGCTCCTTATATACATTAAATTCTATAACTAGTATCATAGTCATATTTCGCAGCTAGTAGCCATAATTCGCAGCTAGTGGCCATATTTATAAAACACTTCACTGAAATAGAGTCGCATGTGCATCTTATTGTCCTGTGTACTTAACTGTGTTTAACTGCTCAGACTTTTACAGAAGGAGTGGCGTCATGTTTTCCTTCACTGTAAAGTGCCAACACCAGCGGCAGGGTGATGTCATGCCTATAAAACTGATACCTCCCTGTCCTGGCTTCCACTTCTTTCTCCTTAAATGGCAGAGGTCAACTTCTTCATATCAGCTCTTAAACGAATGAGCCTTTCAGGCCGCACCAAATCTCATCATGCTTCCTCTGGTTCACTACGATATCAGGGTATCGGCACGGCAAGACGACTGATAAATAGACAGCCACTGCTGACCTGTGAGCATTAATCTCATCAACGAGAAAAATCAATGAAAGAGGAAACCTAATAAAACATGCACATGCTACAGAGATTTACTATGGTTAACAATTCACAATATTCAGTTACGTCTCAGAATGAGATCCAAAACCAGAGAGAGAGAGAAAATCTCAGCTACAGCCAAAGCACCTGAAGCTATCAAGTCAAAACATATCAAACATTTGAAATCATTAGTTCTGCTGTAAAATGTGCTGGATTCAACCAGGATAGTTCACCCAAAATGAAAATCTGCTGTTGATTTAACCAGCCTCAGGCCATCCAAGAAGTAGGTGACTTTTTTTTCTTCAGCAGAACTTTAAAGATGACATTTACAACCCAGGCTCATTCCGAAAATGTACCGCTATATACATTTTTGGAGAGTGCCAAATACATCCCAGGAGGTATGTTTTTTTGCAGTTTTTGCTTTCGCGAAAGCACCAGAGGCGGCTGTGTACGCTTTTTGAGATCCCAAATTTCTCTCCCCAGAGCCATTCATGATTGCTGTTCTCAAGTAAATCCACCAGAGGCCAATGTCGACTGACTGACTGGCCAATCGACTGACCCACCCTCCTCCTTCCCTAAACCCAACCAATGGTGTTTTCAAAGCACCGATTGACCAGCCTACCCATCTCCCTAAATTCAACTGACAGTTTAAAAAAGCAATCCAGAAAAAGAAAAGCCCTTGTCTGATTTTTACCACGTATTTCGATTTCACCACTTAATTTTTTGGCTTCTTTTTTTGTCTTACCCGCTTTCTGGAACCGTTCCTTGCCAGACTCGAACCCCGTCGTCGTGGTTAGCTACTCTCTGCGTCTCAAGTCCACCAACGTACATGGCGAGCTAACTAGACAAACTGGTAACACTGCGAAAGCCATCCACGCGGAGGTAAGCGGTCAGCTGGTAAGCGCAAAAAGGAACACTGTCGTACCACCCTGTATTGTTTGTTTTAAAGATAAAATGCAGCCATACATACTTCTGGTTACATAATTCACAATCTCCAGAATAGAGATGCAACGATTAACCGATTTCACTATTAACCGGGATTGAATTAGTCACTGTTAATTAATCATAAAGGCTTCTCAACACCGCGTTTCTGCACAGAACAAAACTGCTGCAACTAAAGTCCCAACTGTGCGTTAGTTTAAAGTCCCAAGCTTGTACATCGAGGCTAATGCGCATGCACACTGGATTAACTGAGGGAATTAACTAAGGGCCGTTCACATGTCGCGTCTTTTGTGCGCACAAGTTCATTGTTTCTTTTCTTGGACGCATATTGGGAGTGACGTGCACGCGGTGGGCCCGCTTTCCAGGCGCACCTAGTTGAAAGAATGGGGCGAGCGCACTGCGAGTCACATGACAAGAACTGACCGATCAGCTTCATACTTTTTATGAAATATACACATTTCTACTCCAAAGACAAAAAAAAAAAAAACGAGGGAAAATACCAAACAATTTAGTAATATTTAGTAATATAGTTGACCAATAATGCCTTTAAGACAGAGGTTCAGCAGCCTTTGACTAGATTTGTTCTCTTTAAATTGGAAATACTTGTTGCTTAGATTTACATAAGACAATACTATTTTTTATTTATTATTATTTATTTATTTATTTATTTATTTATTTATTTATTGTTCTGTAATTTTCAGTGTAAAATTAATACTTATGTTTAAATACCAAAAACTTTTTTCACTTATTTTAAGTCCAAATAAATCGACAATTGTTTGTTTTTATTATTATTTTGCGCTGTATTATCTGGTTACAGGGCAGTAATTAATAACACTTTAAAATATAAGGAGTTTTCATGATTTTCTAAACTTGTAGTGCTTTGAAATGAATTAATGCATAATAATAGTGATAGAAACCGTGATTATTCCTCAAACTTTAATCGTACAACCAAAATCTATAACTGTTGCATCCCTACTCCAGAAATTTATATAGCGCTATGTTTTCAGAAAGAGCCTGTGTTGGAGATTTAACTGAATTTGTGGATCATAACATGAAGTCAGCTGCTACCAGCTCTTTGATTGTCAATTAAAACTTACAAAGGCAATGCTAAAATCAATACCCTTGTCTCCTGAAGGTACACTAAGCACTTATGAAACAACATGATTGGCATGTGCACACTCTCAAAAATAAAGGTCACTGGGGTGGTACCTTTTCAAAAGGTACGCATTTGTACTTAAAGGGTCCATATTGGTACCTCAAAAGTACTAGTACCTAAAAATTTTAAAAGGAACATATTTGTACTTTTTAGGTCGTAATATGTACCCTTGAACTATTAATATGGATCTTGTAGGTACAAATTTGTACCTTTTGAAAAGGTACCACCCCAGTGACCGCTTGTGTACCTTTATTTCTGAGAGTGCAAGAAACGTTATTTTCATTAGCTTTAATCCAGATGGTCTTGAGCAGGTTCACAACAGTTTGGAGTTTAAGCTTTCAGACACATCCTGATGCATCCTTGGCTATGCCATCTGAAATCTTTTTCAAAAATTAGCATTTTTCTCAGGCTCCTATGTCTTGACTCAGTAATTTTACTTATATGGCAAATAACTGATTATTTTCATCACTTTTCACATGATATAATTGAACATAAACATAAGAGGCTAAGAAAAAATTTCATTGTAGAAGAAAATTTCAGATGTCACTAAAAGGTTTTTGCATCGGAACTCTTCGTATGTTTTTTGACTTAAAATACTCTTGCATTCGATTAATCACCAAGAACCACAGTTTAACCTTAAAAATATATGTGTTTAATGCTTCACTAAAGAACAAAAAAGTTACTTAAATCTCTGAAAGGTCTCAGGGTGAGTAAATTAACAGCAAATTAAATTATTTGGGTGAACTATCCCTTTTTACTGAATAGTCCTTATGGAAAGAAAACAGATGCTTCTCTGAAGCTTCAGATTGTTCCCATCCGGCAACAGAATAAAAATCAAGATGGAAGAGGGCCCGGCTATAGTCAGATTCTTCAGCTGAACACCAGTAAAATAAAAGACCCCATTGAAATAGTGTCGTGTTGAATATGGATCTAAAAGCACGGGCAATTTCCCTCTCAGCACAGTTAAGACAAAGAGCTCCATTTACATCCAGGATGGAGCTTTTTACATGGACATCCTGCTATCAGTGTGCTACAGACAGTGGAACGATGGAAAATTTTCCAGGTGGCCTTGACAAATCACTGAAGTCGTATATTACTAGAATTACGTCTTCGCAAATTCAGAGGATTAGGGTAATTTAAAACTCCCTCACACAGTTAGATGTGACAGTGTGCCAAAAGTTTATCGGCGGGGTTCACAGCCAGATCGGACATGTGTTTAGGGTTAGAGAGGAATCGCGCCATTCAAAAGACGGTAATTTAGCATTTCATATTCTGAACAGATCTGCCTGTCATTACAATGATTTAATGGGCTCTTCACCAGCACGGGTTTCTCTACTGTATGCATCACTTTCCTTTAACTGTAGCTCTTTATTAGAATAAGTCAGCACTAACATTTCAATTTAAAGGTCCCATGAAATTAAAATATATATATTTTTAAATGTTAGTATCAGTATTGTTAGTTTTTTAAGATATCTATTAGCTAGTCTGCTCCAAAACGGTGACAAAATTTGCATTTAGAAGATATAAAACTGATATAAACATGTGAAGTTGCAGTTTATCATGCCTAAATGGTTTTATTCACATCAACTCATAATACAGATTCTCATCAAATCCTAACCAATCAAATGCTCTCTAGTGTCTGACATGCCCCGCCCCTTCAAGATGCTTCTCATTTGCATTTCATTTGATACACTTAAGCTTAAACACCCTCATTAGCAGAACGGTGATAAAACAAAACGCTGTTGGCTGTTTTTTTTTTTTTTTTAAAGGGGAGGGGTTACACTAAATCCCACCCTCTCTTGGTGTTTTGGTTGAGATTACATCGAACATCAAATAAAAAATGCATATTTCAAAGCACTTCATGGAAACTTTAAAGTAAAAACAAAACCCAATTGTACACCAATAACAACAGCCCTCTAACTGTCATGTGTCATATCTGTTTGTAGCCACAAACTAACTCTCCAACAACTGGATTAACAAAAAAAAAAAAAAACACACACACAAAAAAGGCCTCTTATCGTCCTGTTTAGAACAGCAGCATTATTTTCTACTATGCCACAAGTTGTGACTTGACTTGAACCGCCACAATGCTCAGTCACGATTAACTGATACAGTGTGACAAAACAAAACAGCATTCTTTTGGTGTTTTTCATCAGTAATTAATCATAGTTTTATTTCCTTTCTGACTGAATGCGTTCACCCTGTCAGGTTGTAAGTGTGTTTTATAGGAAACTGTGCTTCTGGCAGTAGGGAAAGTCTTGTTAAAAAAAAAAGCCACACCCAGGACAAGTAGATGGTTTTGCTGTTATGATTTACATGCCAAACATGCTTTCGGCTCACTGTGACATAGGGCTGGGCGATTTATTGAATGTTCTCAAATTATTCACAATGCTCTAACATTAAGTAACAAGGTGATGATTTATTTTTTTTTTATTTTTTTTTTATTAAGTCGTTAGCTGCATTTGATTGTGTAAGTTTAGATTAAATTAAATAGACTTTGATTAAAAAAGGTTTAGGCGACGCAGTGGCGCAGTAGGTAGTGCTGTCGCCTCACAGCAAGAAGGTTGCTGGTTCGAGCCGCGGCTGGGTCAGTGGACATTTCTGTGTGGAGTTTGCATTCTCTCTCTGTGTGGAGTTCTCCCTGCGTTCGCATGGGTTTCCTCCGGGTGCTCCGGTTTACCCCACAGTCCAAAGACATGCAGTACAGGTGAATTGGGTAGGCTAAATTGTCCGTAGTGTATGAGTGTAAATGAGTGTGTGTGGATGTTTCCCAGAGATGGGTTGCGTAAAAGTGCATCCGCTGCGTAAAAACATGGTGGATAAGTTGGCGGTTCATTCCGCTGTGGCGACCCCGGATTAATAAAGGGACTAACCTGAAAAGAAAATGAATGAATGAATGAATGAATAAAAAAGGTTTATCATGCACTGTTATAAACATAATATAAGTTCTATGGACTTATAAGGTTAATTTGAGTCAGCTTCAAAATTTAAGGCAACCAGGATTTTTTTACAGTGTACATTTAAATAAAATAATTTTTGAGATGTTATTTGTATTTAATGAACATTTAGAGAACAAATTCACTTCTTTTAATAAATATAAAAAAAAATTTATTTACTACAAAATACTATAATATAAATTATATTATCGCCCAATAGTATAATATAAACCACAAAATCCAAAATGTTTGCTCATCCACAGAAATTATTCAATCTCTGAGTGATTCAATGTACTGTATGACTGCGTAGGGCTGGGCGATAAAATCGGTATTGATATTTATTGACCGAGCACCATTGTCAATATCGATAAAAAAAAAAAAAGATTCTTTATGAAGGCTATAGTTTTATTAAAATGTGGCTGTTGAGGGCACGCCTTGGAAGCAATGCCAGGGTGTAAGTTTGTCATTTCCAATGGAGGTGTGCGACTTGCACGACGTAAGTATGGGAGCGACGTGCACATGTTGCACATGTTTCCAACCGCACCTCTGAACTTTTCCGAATGCCGCAAGCGCACCGCAATTCATGCAAGTAGAACTAACCAATCTGCTTCACACTTTGTATGGAATATACACATTTCAGTAATAACGACAGACTACCTGAGACAAACACAGTGCATCCAAACACTGCAGAGCTTTTTACTTTTCTCTCTATAAACTTGTTTCAGAGCTGCAGCAACAGTTTCTCTGATTGTCGTCCTCTGAGAAAACGCTTGATGGTCGCTGATTTATGAGAGACCATAACGCAAAGCCCATTGTAAATGGTCAAGGAAACCACGCGCTAGCGCTTGTCACTTCAGGTCAGACTATCAACGCATGCAAAAATGAGTGCCGTATAGCAACAGTGAGGAGACTGTAAATAAAAAAAGATGTAAGAACGTCGCCAGAGTGACTTTTTGGTTTCTTTTCTTGTGCATCCCAGCCACTAGCACCCCATCTGAAAGAGTTTTTAGCATGGGGGTAATGTAGTCATTCAACTTCACAATTTGTAATGTTGCAATACGTATTTGATAAATGACTCCTTTACTTGAAAGCTCAGATTTGATTATCATAACGTGTTTTGTTTACAGAGTTTGAGGTTTACTGTATCATTATAATTCACACCATAAAGTTTGCTGCTTTGATTGTTCAGTATTTACACTTTACCATTGCACACACTTAACATTTTATTTATCAGGTTTAAGAGTCTCTTTAACACTTATGTTTATTTTATTATAAAGATATCAGATATTTTGTTAAAATATTTTAGTTTTTGACTATTAAAAATATTTACCTTAGTAAAGTTGGTAAATTAAATAAAGTGGTTAAATGAACCAAAAATTCCTAATATACCTTAATGTACTGTTAAAAAATATTCAATAATTATCGATATCAAATTATATGAAACATGATATTTTGATAATTGTTTTTTTGCAATATCGCCCAGCCCTATGACTGCGGTACAAATACACAATTCTATACTAATATTAACAATACTATACTTTAGTAAAGTCCAGAGATAGCCTTTTTGCCTCACAGATTTTAATAGAAATAATAGGACAATAGCAGAAAAAAAGAAATAGTACTGCATTATTGTTTATTCTCAAAAGAAGCGCTCGTCTTTGAGCTGAAAGCACTGCAGACACTTACGGTATACTGCACTGTCAAGAATGACAGATGATGTGTCATTATGCGATAACAATTCTTTAAAACTACAAACACAGCGATGATAGAAAGCAATAATGTGCCAAGAAAACAACAGCGTATTCAAAACCCACCTACTATGATATAAGAGAAAAACAACAAGCCAGAAGGGATGTCGACTCAAAATAATACAAGCGCAACATTATGGTTGTATTGAGACATACTGTACTCTCTTAAGGTATATGTCCATGATAGCAGTGAATGTTTATATGCTGCTGCAGTTTGAAGCCCACAGAAAAGAAATAATGAGAGACAATGGGGGGATTGGTGAAACACAGGTGTAGTTTGCGCCTCTCCTCTGAGCCGACAGCAGTCTCTGTCTATTCCACCCCACATTCACACAAGCCCACCTCAGAAACCACACGTGCTTACGTGATCCTTCTGTGGCATCATGTGACACACGATGGGCTGAGAGAGACTTTCACAAGCTTTTAAAAGTTTCTCTTTCCCATGTGATAATTGAAGGTAATTCATAGGTGCTAGAGGAAATTTTACCTTAATGAAAGCAGCTTGATATTAATCATGCGAAAGTGTGCAAGGTATTTAAAATAAAAGATTATAATTGTGAAACAGAAAACGATCTACTCAGAAGCATGTATGGGTTTTAAATTCAACCTTCTGGCCCAGAAAAGGCTAAAAGATGTAGTGTAAGTGAATATTTGAAATAACACTAAACATATAAAGATGTAAAAAAGTATCTATATAGACCAGTGATGACCAAACTAGGGCCCGTGGGGCAAAGTTGGCCCTTTGTATCCTTAAATTTGGCCCGCCAGAGTGAAAATTATTGGGAAGGGTTTGGGAATGCCATTAAAAGAGATTCCCCTTTGTATTTTAATGGAACCTTTTGTTTGTTTGTTTGTTTGTTTGTTTGTTGAGCTACAAAAAAAGCTAACTGAAATTAACTATTTCAATTAAATGTTGTTAATAAATATATATTTTTAAATGTACATAGTGTCACTTAACGCATAGAGGACAAAGCAGAAGATCTCAGCGTGCAAATCAAGGCAAAGGCAGGTTCAGCATGACTAGTGTATTCGGCATTGAACTATAAAGTTTTTTATGATTTTATTGTAATAATTCGTTAAAATAATATACATTTTCAAAAAATTTGAATGCATTAGTAAATACGGTTGAAGTAATTTTTTCTATATACCCATGGCAACTTTACCGTAGTACTCCTTGCTATATTTACTTTTGGCTCTCTAACGGCTCTCAATCAAGCTTAGATTATGGCCCTTCATAAGAAAAAGTTTGGGCACCCCTGATATAGACAGATATACAGAAACACAAAAGAACATATGGGTCAATTGTAAAATGTGAAATTTTGGTGTCCACTTTAAAATAAATTTAAGTTTTATACACATAGAAATCCTATTAAATGTTAGCAAAATGTCAGTTTTAATGTTTAGAACTTCTGTAAAACTAAAATATTGGTGAAATTGATGTCGATCATCTTGTAGTGTAACAGATATGTCAAAAATAAATAATTTACATATTCTGACCTGTACTTTTTCAAATATATGGGATAATATATAACATTTTTAAATATTTAATAGATTATATTTTTAAAAAAAAATGCTTTTATGAAAGTATTTTATCCTCACCCAAACTGACTCCAAAAAATATGGTAATATTATGAAATATTATTACAATTTAAAATAGCGGTTTTGTTAATTTTATTTTAAATGTAATATTATCAAAATAACATATTAATGACCTAAAAGTTTTAAACATTAGTGTACAAGAATTAAATAAAATGCTTTTCTACAAAAATAAACCTAAATCAATAAACAGCATAATAATAATAATAAGCGCAACAACAATAATACTATCCTTTTGTTTCTATTTGTATGAATTGTTTTCAATTATGTTAGACCGAGGGAAAAAGGATGCCTTAGCTAAAGCTTTTATTTTGTTTCCCTGAAAAGCCCAGGGCATTATCTTTACTACACACCAGACACGTGTCGTGAAGGATCTCTGCGAAATTCATAAAAAAAAAAAAAAAACGTCCCCAACAGAGGACAAAAATGATTTGCTGGGTTCCAGGAGGATAAAGAGGCACTCTGATGACAAGTACAACAACAGATAAAAGACATAATCCTGATCACAGTGGCACTTCAAGATAAACCGGCACTCATAAGAGTTCATAATGAAGCTTGTGTCAAGGCTAATCGCTGACCCACAAAATGCGATCATCTACGGTAAGTTACCCTCCATGGACTACACGGATTAGTGTTCAGCACTTGAAGGTTTTTGTTTTGTTTTGGTGTGGTGTTGAGTAACATGGGACTCCTGCCTAAGCTGCCCTCTTAACCCTGAGAGGACGGCGTGGTGGCAGGGTGAGGAGGCAGAGAGGAAGAGGATCAGTAGGGAAAGAGGATTAGCAGCTTTGGGCTGCTGCTCTGGCTCCAGGCTCACACCTGTGATGCCCGGGACCCAGCCACGGCCTGCAGCCATAGGGACACCTGAAGCCAGGTCCTCACACATGACCGCCTACCCAGGAAGGGCGAAGGAGATGGGAAAGAGGCGGTCGATCCTTAAGCCGCTCTGCACTGCTCAGCAGCACATGTGCTGAGTGGACCGTATGCTGTGGCTTACAACCAGAGGTCACAGCCAAGGGCAGGCCAGTCGAAAGGTCAGCGTAAGCTGTTTCTTTAGTCAAAGCAGACTGAGCTTTCCTGTCGTGCAGAGGAAGATCATTCAGAGCAGATACAGGGCTTCTGACTGCCACTAAATGGCTGCATTTTGTGACGTTTATTTCTGCCAGTGTAACAAAACTTGTTAGAGGTCACGGCAGTGCTACTACCAATTTGCAGAACCAATAAGTGATGATATTCTATTGGGTGTGAAAAACATGACCAGACACACCAAAAGCAGGATCAAAAAATGATTTTTTTTTTTTACTGCACATGGTATGGTTTGACCATTTACAGCAAATGATACAGCCTGACAACCATACAGCTCTGTGCAATCCATTGAGAAATATTTCAATTTGTTACAGAGATCTTCAAATTAAACTTAAAGACAAGTGAAACATCACCATCAGTTGCTAAAACAATGAAATGAAAAATTGCTGAGCCATCGTAAAACACTGATCAGGTTAGAAGGTATATTGTCCTACTAATCAGTAAATGGTTTAACTGAAGAAACACTAAAAGGATAGTTCACTCAAAAATGAAAAGAAGATATTTTAAAAATGCTGGTTGATTATACCCATTGACTTTCTTATTAGCAAAAAACCTACTAAAATCATTGTATACCATCAACCAGCCTTCCTTAAAATGATGTCTTCTGTGTTCAACAGAAGAAAGAATCTCTAATAGGTTGAACAAGTGAATGGTGAGTAAATGATGACAGAGATTGAATTTTGGGCTCAACTATCAACCACTGGCAGAAATGTGAGATTAGTATTTTAAATTTTATGATTTTTTTTTTATTGAATTCTATTTATCATTAATGTACTAAAATCATTAAAAGAATAATGTAATATATATTTTATTACTTTATATATTAAAATATATATTTTTTATGTTTTTATATGGTAGCAAGGTCATAAAACCCTATTTGTGGTTACTGTGATCTACAAATGTATAAGAGGATGCTGTTAAAATAAAAATAATTGTACTTCTGGATCCAAATCACGCTCCTTCTATTCTCAAATGTGCAAAGAGACAAACTTTGCGATAATAATAATTTTACATGTGCAGCATTACCAAATCAGGTGCTGGTGCCACCATCTGCAAAACTCAGAGGCACCGGTGCCAGTGCTCAAATTTGATTATATCCCTAAATGGCAGTGATTTGGCTGCTTATTAAACCTTTGACGAGTACAATCCCAGAGGAACATTCAAATCTGCATTTGTGCTGCCGCTGATCCAGAGAGAGCTGTTATCATTTATAGTTATGAAACAGCTTCAGTCTTTAATCTTTTTAACCACACAGTAATATTAGTGTACTACGGAAAAACTAGAATAAAGGTCAAAGTTGGGATAGAACCACTGTTTATATGGTAGCTATTAAAATACGGTAAATCATGTTTTGTATGCAAGTTCACATTTCAAAGTTGTATCAAGTGCACTGTTTACTGTTGCCATTACAGCTGAAGTCAGAATTATTAGCCCCTTTTGATTTTTTTTTCTTTTTCCAAAATTTCCCAAATTATGTTTAACAGAGCAAGGATATTTTCACAGTATGTCTGATAATATTTTTTCTTCTGGAGAAAGTCTTATTTGTTTTATTTCAGCTAGAATAAAAGCAGTTTTAATTTTTTCAAAATTCATTTTATGGCCAAAATTATTAGCCCCTTTAGGCTATATTTTTTTTCCGATAGTCTACAGATCGTTTTACACTAACTTGCCCATTTACCCTAACCTATTAAAATGTCACAGTGTAGAAGTATCTTGAAAAATATCTAGTAAAATATTATTAACTGTCATCATGGCAAAGATAAAATAAAGCAGTTATTAGAAATGAGTTATTAAAACTATTATGTTTAGAAATGTGTTGAAAAAATCTTCTCTCCATTAAACAGAAACTGGGGAAAAATAAACAGGGGGGCTAATAATTCTGACTTTACCTGTACATGAAAAAAGTAAGTGTTAAAAATATAATTGCCATTGAGTAACATGTTGAAGTGATTCGATCAAAACCGCTGATTCACTCTGTAATTAAAACAGTGACATTTTTATTAGTCATTTTAATTAATAATCTATTTTATACAGGAGAAAAGTATACAAAATTCATCTTATTTTGTTTAGCTGACTCCTGTGAGAATTATGATCTCAATTTATATATAATTCTCAATATTTCCAGAATTGTGCAGCAAGATATAATAAATATCTTGATGCTGCTTTAAGAAATCATTCTGATACAGTGTTGCTATGGCACTCTGAGAACTGCAGAGTCTCCATTAAATTTCTGATGGTCATTAAAGTTTAATACCCTTTAATGAATGTCAGAAGTTAAATGGAGATTATCGACATACTGAATAAAGTTCTTGCACATTTCAAACTGAAACTGCAAAGACGCAAGTACGAAGTTTGTGTTTACAAGCGCGTTGGTAGGGTAACACACTGACTACTCTCATCCTCCTAAATTCAGTTCTTGATGACCCAGACAGACCCCAAGGCTTTTCTAGGTAGTGACAAATAGAGAAACAAGAATACATTCAGCTGACGTGTGTCTAGCCAGATAATTCTCAGTTGTAAGTCCTTCTCACATGCTCTTATTTAATTATAATTTTGCGCAGGCTTTTTTGCCCCAGCCATTCTGCAACACTGGCTGTTCACTTTAAATACGATTTATCCAATATTAACTCTGAAATCTTATCCACATGTCAGAAAGTGAGCTGTTTTTTTCATGTGGCGGAAAGGCTTGTGCCAACTTGGATGCTAATCCACAGGCCAATGGTTTGGAAATCATCATCACTACATATTAAGAAGCTGCCTAATAAAGCTAAAACTGAGGAGCCTAAGAACCTGATAGAAGGTTTTATTTGGCAAGTGAAACGGAAACCTATTTACGGATTGCAACAGACGCAGTTGTGTGTGCATGCGAGTTAAAGGAGCGGCTAATATTTAGATACACGTCTTAACTGATGTTTTTTTTTTCTGTTTGCCTAACATGTTCCCCATATCCTCTGGTAACTTATTTAGAATCAAAAGTGTGGCAATGTGGCGCAGTGGTGGGACAGGAGGCAGCCAGAGGTTTCTGGTTTTGGAGCTGCCTCTTATGGGGTGACCCCGCTGGGACGTCGTACATTCCGCTGGGTTAGAGAGCTGATCCAAAAACCACAGATAATAGAGAGGGAAGTCAGCGTGGACTGGAATCAACTGAATATATGCATGTGGATGCATATTCATAACTCTGCCCTTTATGGTGATAAAAGCAGCTCATTTATACGCCTTTTATCGAATAAAAAAAAACCCCTTCGAGATGTTCCCAGAGGAAGGGAAAAAGGTCTGCATTGCCCACACAAGCAAACTATGGCTCAAACATTATCTGCTGGGCTCAAGATTCTGCATCCTGCCTCCAGGTCTCACGGGAGAATGCTGGAATCTCCAGCTCAATGATAGGGTTCCAATAAACAATGAATCACGCTGCTCTGAGCAAGCGTGAAAGAGAGCCGTGGCACAAAAAGAAAACCGAGCGTGATTTAATGGACATGGTGCAGAAGTATGGCACATTCCATAAGGCTGATCTGAAAAATATTTAGAAGAGAACTGCTAAAGTGTCTTCACACTCTGGGAAAAAATGAGAATAGGCCCGGGACAAGAGCGATCAAACAAGTAATGAGTATGACGCGTCAAAAGAAGAGTCAATGACGTCCCCTAAAAACAACTTTCCAGTAAGTATTGCACAGATGTGTCATTAAATATGTCATTCAGTGGTTTTGTTCTGACTTGTTTTGGTTTGAGTGGATGACAGCCAACTAATCTCAAACATTGAACTTAACAACCTTGAATTTAATTAATAATATCTAATTAATTATTACCAGAGATTGTTTTTTAGTATTTAACATTTCCTACACTTTTTCTACCATATTCTGAGACACAAAGTATTTATAATAATAAACAAATAACTCTCACTTCAGAAAAAAACATACAGACAAACAAAATTATATATCAGAAGCCTTGTAAAAGTCCAGCCTCCACTTGTTAAACAACATTCGTGGTTAACTTTGAGACTGAACAATACATCCTTTGCCAGCTGCAGCTGACTCAAATAAGACACTTAAGAGCAGGGCGTTTCACTTTAAATCCAGCTAACGTGAAATTAAACATCAAATTAAACATTATACAGCATCTGCAGGGCCGGTGCAACTCCTATTTGCGACAACTTGTTTTCACACCATATAAATCATATTGTACATGTAGAGTATGGCGGCAGGCTCTCAACATTAGACGTCAACTGACCATATGGCATTGTATTATGTTTACTTCATCAGATTTAACACAAAAAAAAGTGAGGCTCTGTATAATTAAAACAGACGCAGCAATGTTTGACAGGAAGAGAAGAAGAGCCGAGCTTACCCTAACAAACGAAGCGGCACAATCCTCAGTCCTGGACCCAAAATATCCAGCTTATTTACGTTCTTTCTTCCTTGGCTTTCAATGCTTCTCTCGACTTGGAGCTTCCTGGTGCTTTCTCCTCCTCGGGTAAAATGCCCTGTTCGAGGGGGAAGGGAAGAGAGGAAAAGTGTTTCGCTCAGTGATTCAGAAGCATGGTGTAAACGCCAGCCTTCCCTTTCTGACAACCAGCGTTAATTGCAGATCAGACTCGCCCACACACTCCAGACTCTCTCTATTCACTCTCTCCTGGAAGGAGCTGAGAGCAGGCTGTGAGATTGGAGTGCTATGAACAGCACAGTGGGAGATGCTCTAACCCCCACCCTGCGCAACACCAATCACCACCTCTGGAGCTCGACTTCACCACGGCTGACTTTATTTCACAAGAACGGCACAGGCACGGACAGACGCCCCTGGGACGATGCATACTGACAGTGAGGTGCAAGCGCGCCGTTTAGCATACGCTATAAATCTGATGTGTTATACCTGATGAAGTGTAAACTACGGTCTACAGCAAGCCTGGGGAAGAAATATTATAAAGTGGCCCTCAGAAAACTTCTGAGCTATTCCAGCGTTATGGATGTGACAGTTGCAGTAAAAACATAAATACACATAGAAAGTATACATTAACATTATATTGAAGCAACTGTTTATATTTTCCAAACCAACTAACCACAGAGTTATAGGATCAGAAAAATATAAATCAGTAGACATTTTTTTATTTTAAATGAGAAAATTAAACATGCGTTATGGATGTGACCAAAAACGTTTGCGAGTTTACAGTATACAGCATACTTTGTAGAAATTCTTTGAATTAAACTGCACAACCCAAAGGAAATAATGCTAATCAAAAGGATAAGAGTCGGCTCAGTACAGAACATAAATCGTTGATTTTTTTTTATTTGACATTTTTGTATTGAGGGAAAAGCTTCGTTATGGATGTGACACTTTTTCGTTATGGAAATAGGCACTTGCTTGACTTTGGTAAATCAAATATAATAGTTTGAAAACACTGACAGAGATATTTTGAATATTTTTAAAGTACTGTAAAATGCGTGTTTACACAAAAAAATGTAGAAACGGTTTTCTCTATTTTGGTGAAAACTTAATTTTTTCACGGCAAGGTTGATATTTGTATGGAATTGAATCCCAAAAAAGTTCACGAGTTTACAGTATACAACATACTTTGTAGAAATTCTGTGAATTAAACTGCACAACCCAAAAGAAATAATGCTAATCAAAAGAATAACAGTCGGCTCACAATAGAACAAAAATCGTTGATTTTATTTTAGTTGACATTTTTGCATTAATGAGGGAAAAGCTTCGTTATGGATGTGACATCTCTCCGTTATGGACGTGACACTATTTTGTTATGGAAATTGGCACTTGTGTGACTTTGGTAAATCAAATATACTGTAATAGTTTGAAAACACTGACAGAGACATTTTTTTATATTTTTAAAGTACTGTAAAATGTGTGCTTGCACAAAAATTGTAGAAACGGTTTCTTTATTTTTCTGAAAACGTTTTTTTTTTTTCATGGCAAGGTTGATATTTCCAAGGAATTGCATCCAAAAAAGTTTGCGAGTTTACAGCATACAACATACTTTGTAGAAATTATGTGAATTAAACTGCACAACCCAAAAGAAATAATGCTAATCAAAAGGATAAGAGCCAGCTTACTATAGAACAAAAATCGTTGATTTTATTTTATTTGATATTTTTGCATTGAGGGAAAAGCTTCGTTATGGATGTGACACTTTTTCGTTATGGAAATTAGCACTTGTGTGACTTTGGTATATCATATATAATAGTTTGAAAACACTGACAGAGACATTTTTGAGTATTTTTAAAGTACTGTAAAATGCTTGCTTACACAAAAAAAAAAATGTAGAAACGGTTTCTCTATTTTGGTGAAAACCTAATTTTTTTCATGGCAAGATTGATATTTGCACGGAATTGCTCTTCTACAGCTCAAGTGTGCTCAGAGATCATAAGCTGTACGACACACAAAGTCAGTTAGATTGATGATTAAAGTCCAGTGTTGACTGTAAAAAATGCTCGGTTCCACACAATTCCCAACACAAATCAATCAAGTTTTTTACATGTGGATTGAACATAAAACAATTAAGTTGTCCCCAAAAAACCTCAAGAGTTGTGTTGATTCAGCTTATTTTAGATAAGTAGTTTGAACAAGCAGCAAAAATCTTTTATTGTGTGTTGTTGAGTTTATCCTGGAAGTCCTATTAGATGATGATTATCTTCAACGCCATTAGCTGTGACTGTACTTGAAAAACGAAGTAATTAAAAGAAAATTAAATGTCAAAAATATATATATATGAGAAATAAGTAAATATTTTTGTAAAACAAACAATTCCACTGGTGCAGTCAGTCAGTGAAATAACACATCTTGAACAAAAGATGCTTTATTAACAGAGCACAGCAGGACACCATGCAACTTCAAGTGTGATGTTATGCTTTATCAGATTTGAAGAGGGCCATGTCGGGTGAACAGCATTCAGAATATTAAAAGAATTCCTTCGCTGACTAATTCATTGTCGAGTGTGTAAACAGAAAGCTATTGAGTTTCAGTGTGGTGTTTTCAGTGCTGACTTTGCACCCATGTTTAGTTTGGGCTTATTAAACTATAATGAAGTCGCACCGAAGGCTAGATGGAAAAAGTGTGATGGCATTATACACTTGACTGGGATATTAATTCTTTATAATGCATCGGCGAAGGGCAGCAAAACAAATGTAATTAAAACATATTTTAACATAGTTTGCAGCTCTTCAGTGCTATACTTACAGTTCATGGGCTAATATCTCAGTCAGAGTGCAGAGAGATCAAACTGTTAAATAGAACTAATGTTGACAGCAAAGCTAAATAAATGCCTGTCCTTCAGACATATACTTCTTATTCACTTATGGTTTTATATAAAACTTTTTACGTTTTATTTGATTATTAAAAAATTTTCCATATCTGCCAATGGCAAGTGACTGAATATTTTTATCCACCATGAAATTACATGTGCTTTATTATTTATTCAAAACAAATAGGTCAAATTGGAGTGACATGTCTAATTGCACTTGTTATTATTATTATTATTATTATATTATTATTATTATTATTATTATTATTATTATTATTATACATAGTAATATTATAAAATTATAAATACTAAACAAATCACTGAGCAATTCCAGCATTATGGATGTGATATTTGCAGTAAAATTTCAAAACACAGATTCACAGAGTAAGTATATGTTAACATAACATTATATTGAAACATCTGTTTATATTTTCTAAAACAACTAACCGCAGAGCTATGGAAGCAGAAAAAATATCAATCTGTAAACAATTTTAGATTTTAAATGAGGAAAATTAACAAGCGTTATGGATATGACGAAAAAAACTTTACAGTATACAACATGCTTTGTAGAAATTCTGTGAATTAAACTGCACAACACAAAAGAAATAATGCTAATCAAAAGACAAAACAAAAACATTGATTTTATCTTTTTTTTTTTTTTTACATTTTTTGCATTTATGAGGAAAAAGCTATGTTATGGATGTGCAGATGTGAAATTGGCACTTGTGTGATTTTGTTAAATCAATTATAATAGTTTGAAAAATTAACAGAGACATTTTGGAGTATTTTTAAAGCATGTAAAATACTTGGTTACACAAAAAATGCAGAAACTGTTTCAATATTTTGACAAAAACTTTTTCATGGCAAGGTTGACATTTCCAAGGAATTGCTCCACTATAAATAAAATAAATATAAATAATCATATTACGGAGTTATATAGTATCTAATATTAATACTTTTATTGAATATAAGAATTTATAATAATTTCTGCTATTATTATTAATATTATTATTATTTTACATACTCTTTTGTTGACAACAGATTTGTAAATCATTCTAATACAACTTATGAAGATGTTTGCCTCGCTGTAAATAATGCAGCGCATTAGATATTTATAGAATACAGAATAGGCATATTAATTTAGTTTCAATACAGCATTTATAGCACACCACCTTACAAGACACTGCTATATAATTATAGTTACCGGCCAACTGTGAGTTTTACAAACTATTTGATGCTGATTTTTTACTCACATTTTTCTCTTGACGAGCATGATTTTCAGTCCTGCCACATTATATCATTTAATTTACCTTTAGAGACTATGGATTTATTGTTTGATATAATGTACTGTACTTATTATGTTGCTGTATTGCAAACATTACTTTTTTGCTGATGGGATAATTACTAGAGCGTAATTATAGATGTAATTATAGAAACTAATTATCTATGTTACTAAATTCAAACTTTAAATATATAAGACATAAACAATTAATGTATAAAAAAAATGTCTCAAATGATAAATCTAGTTAAAGATATACAATAAAAAGTGGTGCCAAAGCTTAATTTTCTTTAAATAACAGCTTATTTCATCTATATATCAAATAAAATGGGCTTCAACCCAAATCCAAAACAAACACTAATACACGTGTTCATTGTAAAACAAAACCCTAGGTTTTCTAGAAAACAATCTTTCTGTGCATCTTGAAATATTGAACTAATCACTGAATTTACAGCAAGGGGCTGTGTCCACTGATTTTAAGCTTCTTAAAAGCCAACAAACAATCAGCGGGACAGACAAACATTCCTCCTGAGGTCATTTTCATGATTATGTACCGTGACCTGATTGTCTATCTCATGTGCCTCGTAATTACAATGCCTTTCAGACACAAGCAATGAGCAATGCTATGAACACATTTAGCCTCTGACATTAGAACAACAGGTCAAGACATAGTGTCTTGCTTTTGTATTGATTTAATCAATTTTATATCTTTATCAATATGAAATATTTATAATAACACACCTAACACGTTTTTTTCTGAAGGTCAAAATGACATATCATCTTGTAATGTAGCGTTTAAGGAAAGCCTAAGGCACTTTCCTGATAACTAAATGGCGGGCTACAGGGCCATTAACAGAGGCATGTGTAATCTTACAAGCACAAGTACTACACTCTCTGCATGTGGATGATTAGGTTGTTCCCTCACTGTGCATGTCCAAGTCAGCAGCTCTTGCAGAAAGAACACACAGCACAACAACAAAAAAAGGATTTACAGTGAAACGATTGTGGCACAAAGTAATGCATTTAAAGCACTGGTTGTTAATTAAATATTTTTTCCTGCGTTAGTTTATACTAAACTATTAAACCTAGTTTTGAAACAAGCCTTTATAAAGGTGCTGAGACAAACATCAAATCAGTTTCCCTTCAAACCATTCAGAGAGAGAACTTCAGCTTAGATTTGTCTGCTTGTTTAGAGAGTCAAAACAGGGCATTTTATGACCCTAATGCTAATTAGATCCAATCCAATATACTACAAATAAATTAAAAATAAACTGAAATCATTTTAATTGAATAACTTTGCTGTAGTTTAATGACCTTGCAGATGAGTCACAATGATGTACCACACAATATCTAGACCTCTCACTAGTTTGTAACAGAACCGCGTGACCCCGCAACTAGCATTAAATCACAATTGAAAAGCTATTATAAAATAATTGATGGGATCAATTTACACTTGTCTCAGTTTATTCACTAACATACAGTGTGACTCCAATAAATCTGAGACGCTTCACCAATGTGACACTTATTCGTGCTGTTATGTCAACTATACAAAACTCCGTGAGAGACCAGCACCATCTACATTTCAGACAGAAATATGTCCGAAATTACTTAAAAGTTAGGTATAATGGATAAAAGACAAAGAACTATCCTCTGATAGATTGATAAAGTGATCGGACGTGCTTTAATTACGGAGGCATTGCCCTGCCCTACATTTTAACCCTGCTAACAGTGCGTGTTTAATGTGTATTAAAATGTAAAACATTTACTAATCACAAATTGCATCCTCTGACGTCTACGAAAATTGCGCTACCATTTCTAGTTGTCAGAACTAGCTTTGGTGCTTTAAACAACTGCGCCGTCCAAAAATCAAAGTTAGAATGGATTATAGGCTAACGTGCTACTTTAAGCATACTGTCAACATGTTCAAAAGCAAAACAATGAAACATTACAATCAATAAACATTCAATCGCACGAGTTCTGAAGGTAAACTAGCTCTATTCTCAAGTTGTGAACTTCTGCAGGTGACCCTTTCAGCCAATGAGTCCTAAATATCCCGAAGTGAAAGCTTAACGGTTTACAAAGTTCAGTTACACACAATTTCTTTACTTTAGCCCCACTATCAGCTTTTTCGCTCTTTTTTTCAATCGCCTCTCCAAAGACATTTACCAACGCCCGGGAAACAATGATGAGAGACTCAGCGCAACATTTGCCAAGTGTCAAAGTGAACTGAACCCAAAACCACGCACGAGCTCTTCTACACAGAGAATTACGAGCACGATAAACAGTGTTGTCCTTCAGTCTGAAGGCGCGACTCGGGACAAAACACTTCCAGGCTTGTTGCCGACCACTGAGACACGCACATGACAAACATGTTTAAGCTTCCCAAACGAATTGTAACGCGTTTAATTTGCGCTCATCCAGTCTCACTCCACGACTCCCTCCTCTCTCTCTCTCTCTCTCTCTCTCTCTCTCTCTCTCTGAGTCCGCTGCTGTGTAACATTGTTGCTATTTTTGCGACTCACCTTTTTTCTTCGTGGTCCCCCTCGCTGTATATAGATACTGTGTATCAGTGACTCCCGTGGATACACTGTGACATAAATGTATTTTCAGTCACATTGACACACGGCTTCTATTTTCGGGAGCTGAGCTGACAAACTCAGAAGAAGCAGCAGTCGCTCTTGTCACAACATAAGCTCCTCCCCTAAATGACGAACACTAGACGGAGTCAACCTCATACGGCAAGCCGTTTTAACATATGTTATATAGGCTACTGTTACTTGTGTTTTACTAATAATAAGATCTGAAATAATGACCAGTTTTTTTTTCTAGTTTCACTTGTAACTGCTCTGTTGTCACAGATATGCCTACTAGTGGTTATTAAATATCCCTACTGAAAGTCTGTGTAAAATCAAGATTTATGTTTGTTTGCTAGTGCACATTGTTAGTCGTATGGCTGATTTATACTTCTGCGTCGAGCAGGGGCGATTTTAGGATTTTCATTTAAGGGGGCTCAGCTCCTTAAGGTAAAAAAAATAAATAAATAAATAAATAAAAAAAAAAAAAAAAAAAAATTATATATATATATATATATATATATATATATATATATATATATATATATATATATATATATATATATAACATTATATATATATATATATATATATATATATATATATATATATATATATATATATATATATATATATATATATATATATATATATATATATATATATATATAAAGCCTAATATTACATTTATAAGTAGCAATTTAATAGTAATACACTTAAAAGTGTTTGTTTAATATGGTAGGGTTGTATAGTATTCCACTGTATTACATAGACAGGCATAGCCATTTGAGTTCTTTGTTTTAATACTAGACAACACTTGATGTTTCTATCTCTGTCAGTGACTCACAGTTAAAATGAGTATATTCTGTAAGTGGTTTTGTCACTGTGTTTAAACCTTTCTGTGCAAGAATGTATAGTATAGTTAATGCCACAAGAACTGTAAAGTGTTTATTATTGATAGTTTATTTTGAAATAAAAATAGCGAAATGTTCGTTAAGAGTTACATTTTTCGCTGGAGGAAACAGCTGTGCTGATGTGGTGAACGCCGAGAAAACCCGACTGCTCCTCCATGACATTGAGATACAGGTGATACAAGGTTATCTATATCAAAGAACTGCAAATAAGCAGATATTCTAACAATTTATCAATAAACACACACCTCGTTCTCTCGCTGTCCACGGCTGTTGTTTGCTGATCAAATGAAAAACAAAAGGCAGGGAGGAGCCGAATTCTGCCACCGTTTTCATATCAATTTTAAAGGGGACTGAGGCGATAACTTAGTGCACAGTTTATGAGCTAATCGCAAAAGTTTTAGGGGGGCTGAGTAGAAATATAGGGGGGCTACAGCCCCCCTAAAATAGGCCTAGCAACGCCCATGGTGTCGAGTAATCCCATGGTGCCTGCCCTAAACGTAGCGGTGCATTTATACTTCTTCGTGCTCTGTGTTTCTCTACAATAACACTTCCAAAAAGTTAGCTGGTAGTAGGTTTTTATGTTCCTCTGTGTCGAGTTTTTTCGCAAGTATTTAGTTTTTTCTGAACACTACAAGAAGCTAAATCTCGCTCATTCAGAGGCTTGAACTGGCTGACGTGCAACAATTTTAATCATGGAGAAAACACAAAACATAAGTTTCCATCTGGAGCTCCTTCACGGGGCTTCACACTTGTAAACACTCGGTCTATCGGGCTCGCAGCTCTCAGCACTGCCCACGCTCGTCATTGCTACCAAGCCGACCAATCACAGAGCTTGCGCTAAATGTAATTGCGACATGTAGTTACACTTTTTGAGAGGTGCGCATCAGCGTCGGCCATGGCAAGGGTTATGTGACCTCGCGAAGGCTGCGCCGGACCATATGCGTACGCTTGAAGCAGAAGTATAAATCAGCCTTTAAGGTGAACAAAAATGTTTGATAATCCTCAGTGAAAATCGGACCATCTGATTCCAAGTTTTGAGTGGCAGTCCTTTTCAATTTGATGGCCACACTCCTCTTACCATTAGTTTGCTACAAGAGAATGATGCGCAAAAAAGCCACGCCTGCTACTCAACATTCAGTTTCAGGTGGAAGTACATCAACATACTGAAATAAAAAGCTCAGTAACTTACAGTTAACTTTATTTATTAGTCCATTCAAATGACTAGAATGTATTTCAGCTCTATTATAGCATAATGAGATACTAGAACCTATTTTTGAAATACTCTCACAGTATAAATAACTCACTTTACTTTTCTTTAATCTTAGTCCCTGTAAGACCTAGTTTACAGTGCATGATTTTCATAATCCTCAGATTGCTACTGTTTTCATACTGCATGACTATCTATGGTAGAATTCAGGTGCTGCTGTGTTCATACGGATGGATCTGTGACAAGAGAATACACACTGCATGGTGACAAATAATCGCAGACAACTCTGGCTCACAAATGCACACGAGAATTGATCAAATCACTCAAGATCATGTACAAGACTGTAAATGGTATCCTGCAAAAAATATATTGAATAGGCAAATATGCCATTTAAATCCATGTAAACACAGATTTACAATAACGTTTGAGGGGATGTAAAAAGAAAGAAAAAAAGAGTTGAAGGTCAATAAATAATTTAGCAAAGTTCTGCTCCTGCGACCGATCAAGCAAATGTTTCTTTGTTTGTTTGTTTACCCGAACTCTTTGCTATACTGTATCCTGATCACTCATTGGCTGATGGTCATCACTCATGTGTTTTTCAGTCAGAACTCATTCACACAGCTTGATTTTGAATCACCAACAGGTCCTGATATATTTAGCATGGTAAATATTTCACAGGCGTCTGAGATTCTCTCCGATAGTGAAAATCAGGGTTAAAACCATGCAGTGTGAAATCAGCATTAATCAGGGAGAACATGCAAACTCCAGACAGAAAGCTCTCCTGATCCAGCCAGGACTCTAACTAGGTACCTTCTTGCTGTGAGGCGACAATGCTAGCCACTGAGCCACCTTGCCGGCCAGTATAAATATCATTTTGTCCCATTTTTATCTTAGTAACATTTGAATTACTGTGTAACAACAAGTCAAACGGACAATAGCAATAGTCATATTAGTAAAGTTTGAATTTGTAAGTTAAATGTTTACCTAACTGTTTATGTGTATGCAAGGGCCTGCGTACTGTGCACCTGATGCAGATTATGATATCAGAATAGGCAGCTGTGACTTTTTTTAAGAGTTTAAGAAAAACAGCGTAAACAGAACATACTGGAATGTGTGCATGCTACACTGACAAATTAGTCTTATTTAAATGATTTTGCAAAGTGATTAGAAAATACTATCATTTATGACTCTTGCATTAAAGAATCCAAATACATGTATTTGAGTTATAACTTGTGGTGAGAGACTGTGCACACTCAAACCCTTGAAGGCCAGGAGAGGTGCAGTAAGTTGTTGCAATGCACATGCATTGAATGCCTGTTTATAAAAAATATATACTTTACAGGCTGTATTTGACTGTGAGCAATGTCTACTTCAAACTTCAGTTTTAGTTCAGAATACCATGCAAGAGATGCAAATTAAAACAGTCCATACACGACAGGAATAATACAGTTTTGGAACTCAGTTTACAAGGTGTCAACACTGAATCAGCCATTGTTTCACAGTCTGAAAAGAAACATGAGAACAAATACAAACTCCTAAGGCAGTAAAAATAGTAGACGCCCCTGTTAATGAGCACTTGTATGAGGTGATTACAATCTATTTTTATCAGATACAAAGATATTTTTGTAGCTCAAAACATTTAGAGGGAAGAAGTCCAGACATTAGATGAGAATCAATCTTTTTAGTGAGCATGTGTTGAGTGCATATGCTTGTATCAAAAGAAGTGACTGTATAATTCAACTGAACTGTATATATACATTAAAAAATATACTTTGGACAAATAATTATAAAAACTCATATTAGTGTCTGATAAATACATACTACTATATATATATATATATACTATACTAGCCTATACTACTATATATATAACTGCTACTACTAAATCTTGAACTCTAGTAGGTCTATATTTTGGATTTACACATGTACAGATATAAGCACTAGCCTAATACAATAGAAGTTAGTAGCGAACCTGTAAAAAACACCAATTTGAATACACAGGCTACTTGTCAAGAAATATCTAAACCACAAATATATTTCCATAGAGTTCAATGGAAAAAGTATAGCAGTTTGTTTTGGGCTTGTGGTCAGTAGCAAAGAACAACTTTTGTTCAGACTACTCCATTACTTTGTTATAACTAAAAGTCATAAAACGGAAACTAGTTAGATTTAAGGGGAAAATGTGAAAGGGGCTTGCCACACAACACCGCCTCCTCATCCTCCACCTCCTACTCTACTCGTGTCTCATCTCCAGTTTAAAAACAAATATGATAAACTCGAGAACTGCGACTTAACCATGATGAAAACAACACAGAGGAAATCTAGCTGACACCGTGTTTTGTCAAAAGAAAAAGCGGCCAAATCAAGTGAGCGCGAAACTTCAGGAGAAAGCTAAAGGAAACGGCTCGCTAACAGCCACACAATGACATCACCGTGTTTAAGTTTTAAAAAGCGAACAAACAACTCGAATAGTCACTTAAACATGCATGTCAGAACAACGAGGAAGTGTAAAAGTGAATAAAAACGTCACTGCCAAGTAAAATCCTCAAGAGCAGCGATTAGTCTCTGTTTGCTAAACGACCGTTACGTGCTGAGCAATTGTAATATTTATTATGGTCGTTAGACTGGCACTACCTTAGATACGATTGACGTAAGTTCTATAAAACAACAGTAACAATAGGGTCAGTGCTTTTGAAGTGACATCTTTCACGTCCAATCGGATCCCGCGGCGGCTTGTCAGCATCCAATCAGAGAAAAGAGGCTGACTGCGTTTTACGTTGCATGTGGCTGTGTCACGTGTAGTTGTAGGATCTGTGGAAGAGGTGTGGTGCTGAACATGAGTTGTTTTGCTGGGACTTACAGGGAATTTGTATTACAACCGCTTTACAGCATGTAAAAAGCGACACGCAGGACATCAAAGGAATTACATGTTTAACAAAACAAAGATAAAACCACGCATACAAGAATCGGTGAGGAGGTTAATATTTTATCTACATATATATAATTCAGTTTCTTTCATTTGTGTGTGGCTGATTTGGACTTTGTTGTTACTAAACAGTGAGTGTCATCACTCATAACTGTCTTATCCACAGGACAGTTTGTAACAATACTGTGACAGAATATGTAGTCTGCCTGATTGTTCTAAGCACACTGAGCTTAAAATGTACCTGCACAGTGCTCACAAATCTTGGATGTAAAGTACAGATAAACAACTATCACTGATTTTAACCGCAGTAAAAACTGGCAACACTTAAGATTTCATTGTAAACATGTTTGTAGCATCAAAAAAAAATGATTTTTTTTTTATAGAATTTAAGATAAATGTTAAGAATGTTAAGATAAAACTAACAAATAGTTTTTTTGCTAATCCTTCCTAACAATTACTAGGTTATATAGATTGATGATAGCCATATTGATATAGCCCAATTATTAAAATAATTAAAAATATATATTCTTGTAAGAGATTTTGCACAGATGTTTGTTTATGTGATTATTTAAAATAATTTTATTTCACAATTAACACAAAGTCCATCAAAAGTATGAATATTATAATAATAATAATATTTATTAATAATTTATTCTTTCTTTTTTTCTTCAGGTTAGTCTCTTTATTCATCAGGGGTCGCAACAGCAGAATGAACTGCCAACTTATCCAGCATATGTTTTAAACAGCGGATTCCCTTTTAGCTGCAAGGACTGGGAAACATCCATACACACTCATTCAAACTCATACACTATGGTCAATTTTATTCAATTCACCTATCGCATGTGTTTGGCCTGTGGGGGAAACCGGATCACGCGGAGGAAACCCACGCGAATATGGGGAGAACATGCAAACTCCACACAGAAATGCCAACTGACCCAGCCGGGACTCTAACCAGCGACCTTCTTGCTGTGAGGTGACAGTGCTAACCACTGAGCCACCGTGTCGCCTCTTTATTAATAAATATATTGCTAATATTTTTGAAAAGGTCTTTTTTGCTCTCCAAGTATCATTGTTTATGGTTGTCAATAATGCAACATAAATAATGTAAAATATAATTTTTACTTTAAAAATAACTATTTTACAGGTCGACGCGGTGGCGCAATGGGTAGCACGTTCGCCTCACAGCAAGAAGGTCGCTGGTTCGAGCCTTGGCTGGGTCAGTTGGTATTTCTGTGTGGAGTTTGCATGTTCTCCCCGTGTTCGCGTGGGTTTCCTCCGGGTGCTCCGGTTTCCCCACAAGTCCAAAGACATGAAGTACAGGTGAATTGGGTATGCTAAAATTGACCATAGTGTATGAGTGTGTGAATGAGTGTGTGTGTTTCTCAGTGATGGGTTGTGGCTGGAATGGCATCCGCTGCGTGAAACATATGCTGGATAAGTTGGCAGTTCATTTTGCTGTGGCGACCCCAAATTAAAAAAGGGACTAAGCAAAAAAGAAAATGAATGAATAACTATTTTACTTAGTTGTGATTATAGTTTTGAATTGTAGTTCCCTTGATCCTACAAATATCATTGCATTTAAATAATGCAGATAAATGATTGGCTGATTATGCTCAATTACTAATGGTGTACATTAATTTATATATGTAGCCACTGTCACTTTGTGATCATTTGAATGTGTCCTTGATGAATATAGTACTATTTATTTATTTATTTTTTTTATATTTAAAAAAAAGAAGATGAATAAAAGTTAGTAACCCATGATGAAATCCCTGATTATGTGTACTCCGTGACTTCACATTTTTTCACTTTCTATTTGAAGCCTTGTAAAGCTGGAGCTGTACATAAAAATAGTTTCATCAAGGCTGGGCACATACTCCGGATCCCCTGTGCAAACACCCATTGGCACCAGAACCCTAACAAACCGCACTAAACACCAGCCACCTGTGGTCTACAGATTAGCCGGAAAGAAACACATGTAGCTTTTTTTCTTACATCCAACTGAGTGGGTAACCTACTGTAAATTATTTTATTTTGTTGTTTTTAGATAATTATAATTATTATAATAATAATAATTATTATTATTATTATACAATTACTACATTTTAAATCTTTCAAAAATCAGTTTTAAAATGATATATAGCATTTACTTTGATTACATGAAAAACTGTATTGCTGGTAAAACAGCCGACAATCAGAATAAGCTGTATTTGCACAAACACAAACTGATTTTGTGTGTGTGTGTGTGTGTGTGTGTGTGTGTGTGTGTGTGTGTGTGTGTGTGTGTGTGTGTGTGTGTGGTTTTCAAGAGCTGAGAGTATCTAAATCTACACAAGGGGACATAAAGGCATTTAAATAATGAACTAACAATGAACACTGAAGCATAAACTTTGTATATATACCAACATACACATGGAAAATTGGGAAAAAGTGTTTTTAGAAAATAGTTTTGTTCATTCACAGTTCTGTTCACAATTTCAATTCAATAAATTTGAATGTAATTTAATTGAAGATAATTGAAAGTGAAAGTGTTGCAGTCCAACAAAAACTTACAGCCTCCCAAAGACAAAGTTTCTTGAAAATGTTAATATTTTTAGTGAATTATTTAATATTCAGAAACATTGACATAAAAATGTCCATTATTATGTTGTACAGTAGTATAAATCATATTATATTATATATTATTTTTAAATAATTTGTTCAGAAATGATAAAAAAAAAACATATTAATATATAATTCCAGCATTAACAAATACATTTTTTTTGATTATAATAACATATTAGTAAATTTTTTAAATGTAAAAAAAAAAAACTTTTGAGATTTAAAATGTATAAGTAAATGACATTAAAATGCAAAAAGATGTTGTTGATTAATAATAGATAGATGTTAAGCTGTTGCCTTCTGTACTTGCATTAGCCTATTACTTACCAATCACAATCGGTCAGGTCATGTGTCAATAATTCATACACAATACCCTCCATCTCTGTGAAGATGTGTGTCTCTCACCTGTCTGTAGAGATGATCAATCCCCTTCACAGAACCTGCTGCTCAGGCCTTCCCCAGGTGTGCCACTTTTACTTTCTCAATTCCCTTCTATCACATTAATTCTCTCGTCTCGTCTTCCTCCTCCACGTTCTCTATATCTCTCTTGTGCTTTCTGTCTCTCTTTGCTTTCCTCAAAGCCAGACCAGCTGGCTTTGGACGGCTTTCTTCTTGCCCCTGTGAGGCCTGACTTCACACTCTCGTCCCTGGGTCTTTCTGCCGGAAGGGAGCTGGGCGACAGAAGTTTGAAGGGTAGGATCCCAGATGGACGCTGACACGCTGGGCATGCGTGTGTGTGACAGGGCTTGGCTCAGGGGAGTGGTGGACCAGCCGCAGCTGTCACTCACAAATACTGAGGGTGTTAGATGCGTTTTGTCTTATTAGTATTGATAAAAGTGGAAAATTGTGCTGATCGGAGAACAACAATGCCAGACTATTCACAAGAGAAAGGGAAGATATAAGGAACAATGCCCTGTTGGTTCGCTTTCTCATTGTAAAACCTTGCCAGCGATGGCACCAGCATTTTCAAGTGTAATTTTAATTGCCAGTAGAAGTCATCTTACATTAGTCACCAACATTTGAGCATAATTTCAAATCATACTGTAAGTTGCCATGAAGCTTCGCATTCAACAGTATCTTGGATAACCAAATGCAATCTTAGAATCATAGCTGTCAGTTTGAAAACTTTGCCCCACGATGCTTTTGATACATTTTGGACACAGAAGGACCACTGCACCTCTACTCAAATATGCCATGGAAGGATATGTACATTTTTAGAAATAATGGTGCATAACGATTTGTTTGGAAACATGGGTTTACAGATCTTAATGTAAATGGGAGGATCTCCACAATTGTTATCATAATTGCATTGTTAATGTACTGTAGGGAAAATAAATAATTAATAACTTATTAGAAAACCTACTTCGAGCATGCATTATTTTCTAATAATTAAAGAGTTTTAGCTTTTGGCACCATTTGTGAAGTTTTTGATTTGATGGTGTTTATACTATTCTAGTGACAATCAATTTGGCTGTTCAAACCAGACTTGACACAAGAGAAACATTGAAGTACCAGCCATTGCAGAATAGTGCTCCACACTCCCAACAAAATGTTAATGTTTAAAAGCGAATGAATACATATTAAACTTCTTTAATATTATTAAAAGTACATGCTGAGTGACTGATATTTGTTATGGTTCCAATGCTGTTTAAACTGTATGTTTTTTACAACACCAAATCAGAAAAAGGTGGGACAGTATGGAAAACGCAAATAAAAAAAAAGTGGGGATTTCTAAATTTTCTTTGTCTATGCTGAAAAGTACATAGATATTTTGGAGCACAATATGCTGCCCTCAAGAAGACAAATTTTCCAGGGACGCCCATGCATGTTTCAACAAGACAACATAAAACCACATTCTGCATACATTACAAAGTCCTGTCTTGGAGAAAGAGGATACAGATACTTGACTGGCCTGCCTGCAGTCCTGACCTGTTTCCAATAGAGAGTGTGTGGCACATTTTGAAGTGCAAAATGTAACAACTAAGACCCCATACTGTTGCCCACCTTAAGGCTTGTTTGCAAGAAAAATGGGACAAAATTACACCTAAAACACTTCATCACTTGTTTTCAGCCCCTAAATGTCTTTTAAATGTTGTAAAAAGGAATATAAACATTACAAAGTAGTAAATGTTTGATTTTTCCAACTTTTTTGAAATGTGTTGCAGAAACCAAAATTGGAATACTTGTTTATTAAAAAAAATAATAATAAATAAAAATCATGTGGAACACATTAAATAATATTTGTTGTATTGTCTGCAATGAAATACAACTCAAAGTAAATTTAGAAATCACTACTTTCTTTTTTATTTGCATTTTCAATACTGTCCCAACCTTTTCTGATTTAAGGTTGCACATGTAGTTATTTTATTTTTAAGATCTGAGGTAAATGATCTGCTTCTGCTTTCAGTGTGACAATAATATGCCATGTAAATTGGTATTCAAACTCTCATTAGTTT
Organism: Danio kyathit; assembly: GCA_903798195.1. Taxonomy (NCBI): domain Eukaryota; kingdom Metazoa; phylum Chordata; class Actinopteri; order Cypriniformes; family Danionidae; genus Danio; species Danio kyathit. The sequence goes on along the minus strand of LR812536.1, from coordinate 30,979,631 downwards.
AACCCTGCATATAGCACATAATCAGCACCTGAGGTGATCATTGTCATTGTAGTTCATGCTGTAGTTCAGTCACAACATCACAGAAATAGAAACTTCATGTTTCACTGCTGCAGATAGTAGGACAAAAACTCCTTTTAAGATGGAAAAGATACCTTTTATCTTGTATCGCAACACCATGTCATATGTAGTTCAAGGTGTAAACATGTCAGAGTTTTGATCCCTATGCAGCTGATACTCAATTCCTATTGCCTTATCTACAGTTGAAAGGAGGAGCTTACTAATAGGTTCCCAATTGATGCACAAAAATAGTAGATTAGTAGATTATTGTGCAATGTGATGATTATTATTATTATTATTATTATTATTATTATTATTATTATTATTATTATTATGTGTAATTGTAAGTTATAAATACAATCAAGTTTATTTGAATACAAAATCTGGTAGTCTTTCTACTTCAAAAAGTCATAAAGTTTTGCATTCAACAGCTGAAATGCTTTATGCCAGCTGAAGTTAAGGTTTTGTATTGATAGGTCATAAAGACCCAGAGAATTGCAGTGTGGTTTATAAACCAACTTCAAATAGAAGACAGCTGACATTTTCAGCATTGTACCAGACCACAAATAGCTTCAGACTGCTTAGATACTATGCCACCAATTAAAGGATCTTATAATATCACTCATAGAACAGACTATTAGAGCACCAAGTTAAGAGTTAGAATTCTGACTGAACTTTCAAACTTTCTAGTTTTTGACAACAGACTCATTGGACTCATAAACACATTGAAGGTCATTGATTTGATGATATATTCTTGATTAATATGTAATTGCAATTTGGACTAGCCAAAATAAACCAAACATTTCCTCACTCTCCACAGTTCTCGAATGATTCACAGAAATAGTTTATCAAAGGTATGTGCACTAGAGAAAACTTTCATTTGTAAATACAACTTAAGTATGTTCGCAAACACACAGAAACTGGCACACACACACAAAGAAAAACATATTTTTAATTTAATATATAAATCTCTCAATCCACTTGGATTTAACAAAGCAAATACATAAAAGCCTCCCATTGAAAAATCATTGTATGGATGCTTATGTTTAAACTTTTAAGAAGTTATGTACTGTAACCCTAACTGATGCAGAGAGTAGCTTCTTATTTCTTAAACAATCATGTCGGAAGAAACATCCTGTGGTCATGGAAAAGATGCTAATCTGTTTCAGAATGTCAAATTACTGGCATGCATCAAGCAAAGAATATATAAAAGAGATTGTTGAAATTGCTAAAATTGGATTAAAAACCATCCAAAATTGTAAGGATATTGGAGAACCATCCTCTTTGAGGAGAAAATGTGGTCAGAAACAAATCTTGTATGATCAAGATCAGCGATCACTCAAACGTCTTGTGAAATCAAATTATAAAGAACAACAGTAGAAGTCACAGCTATGTTTAATAGAGAAAGTAAGAATTTCCACATGCACAATGCAAGGGAACTCAAAGGATTGAGACTAAACAGCGGTATAGCCTTAAGAAAACTCCTTATAAGTGAGGCTAATCAGAAAAAAATGACTTTAATTTGCTGAGGAGCATAAAGATTAGACTCTGGAGCAATGGAAGAAGGTCATCTGGTCTGATGAGTCCAGATTTACCCTGCTTTAGAATGATTGGCACATCAGGGTGTGCTCACAGCAAAATAATTTGACTGTATGTCATCAGATCCCATTCAATTTATGTTTATTTCTATAGAGCTTTTACAATGTAGATTGTGTCAGAGCAGCTTAACATAGAAGTTCTAGTAAATTGAAACTGTCAGTCCAGTTTTCAGAGTTAAAGTTCAATTTAGTTCATTTCAGTGTGGTTTAATATTCATTGCTAAAAGTTCAAACACTGAAGAGCAAATCCATCGATGCACAAAACAATATAACTAAAGCAATCGCTATTGTACTGAGCGAAAGTGCTTCTCTTCCTAACTGTTGCATCATCAATGACTTAAAGGGCCATGAAACCCCCCTGTCTCAGCAGGGTGTTTTCACACCACTAGTTTGGAAAAAGTAAGGAAAGTGAGCATGTCCAGCTCTGTTTAGGTGGGAGTGTCGGGAGAGAAAAAGAGGGAAGGATTTGCAAATATGGGAGTTTCCGTTTGGGCACGCAGACGCAGGGGAGAAAGAGAGTGACTGTGTTTACATGGACATCAGTAATCGAATTACTTGCCAAATTATTAATTTGTCAACTTTAACTGCAGTTTGGCACTTTAACTTTTTATTCAGGAACATTTCCTGCATGTCGCCCGTGACAAACGAGATATTGAAAGCGTGGAACTGCTGGAAGACTTGAGTTTTAATGGTATGTTTGATACCGCACGGCGAATGGGAGAAAAAAATCCTCTGCATTTCTCTGTAACTTATGTACTCGGTAGGTAGCGTCAGAAAGCCGTGTGTGTATAGACTATCCTGTCACACAATGCAGCGAAAATCCTGCACGATGGGAATAATTTGATTGTGTTTACATGTTTACACTCGGAGAGCAGCATTTACAGCGGATCTTTCAGTCTAATATTGTACTATAATATTGCAGTGATATTAACATACTGTAAACTTAGTAACTAAATCATTTTGACTATGGTATGTCTTTAAAAACTGAAAGAGCACTGCTGACCATACGAACTAACTTTGCCATCTGGGTTAAACAAAGGGCACTGAACTGCACACACTTACCAAATCTGTCGAGACAGGACAATCACACTGGAACTGTGTCTTTTTTTAAAAAGGAGATGAGCAGCAAATCCGGATTTTACCATTTCTAGATGCGAAAAGCTCTCGGCTAAAAAATGTTCCTTACAAATGCATTTCTGTCGCGTGTCGCGTGCACTGTAATCCACACGTGAGTCCAGCAGCGCTCTCATAAAGGGAAAATGAAAACAAAACCTTCGTTGCAGCACACTAATAAATTCAACACTGACGACCCGTGTCTCCAAATTCTAGTTCTTTCACTTGTTTTGGCAACACATTGTGGCGTCTCTCTGCCGTCTGAACACTGTAACAGGTAAACAGTCTCCGAAGCTATCATGCATATTAATGAAGTTGCGCCGCATACACAACAGAGTGCGCTGATTGGTTTAAACAAAGTCTTTTACATGAATTAATGCCGCACCCTCAGAGACGTCACAATGTTCTGGCAGGGACAGACAGCCACTCTCCATGCTGGATTTACACGCAAGTATCTCATGGCCTTGACGCAGCTTCAAAAATTCGTTTTAAACCGGAAGAATGAATTTGCTCAAAATAACGCAAAAATAACCAATTTTCACTTTTTAGTGCAATATATGTGTCACACATATGACTGTCAAAAGCTCAAAAAATGTGTTTTGGTGTTTCGTGACCCTTTAAGTGTGCTAAGGCTCGGAAGGTAAAATGCAATGTAAGTGCGGACTGCCGGAGGAGAGGAGACAATTGCACTCCGGCACGGTTCAATGCAACCGTGCCTAGTGTGAGTACACACTCAGTAGAAAAGAGGCGGATGAATTTGAATTTTTAAAGTCATGCACCCATCATGCCTAGTGCCTACCATACAAGCTTGTGAGGATGCAGATCAGGTCAGGTCTAGGACCAGCAACATTATGTGCCCAAAGGTCCGCTGAATATCTGAATATACTGAATGAGCAGGTTATTCCATCAATAGATTTTTTTTTTCTTCCCTGGTGGCTTGGGCATATTCCAGGAAGATACTGCAAGGATTCATCATGTTCAAATTGTAAAAGAGTACTGTAGATCAAGAAGCATAATGAGACTTCATCTTACACATGGATTGGCCACCACAGAGTCCAGACTGTAACCTGATTGAGTATCTTTGGGATATTCTAAGGAAGACTTTGCACAGTGAAAACGTTATTCAAATCTGGACGGGAATAAATGTAGCAATGCAGATGCAAATTGAAACAATGCCAGAGCAAATACATGCCATAATCAAAGATAAAGGTTATCAAGCTAAATATTAGTGTGTGAAACTTTTTATGAACAGTCAGTGATTGTCAATATTCAAAATTTCTAAATATATTTTAATTGCATAACTATATTACTTCTTTGTAATTTATTACAAAATTCACAAGTCATTTCTCAATTAAAACAGTTCCTTTTTACCATGGGTTACAAAATATTGATAACAATAGTTTTATCATCTAAAAGTAGAAAAATTTTCCAATACAATAATTTAAGTATTATGAACTAAGTTCACTTTTTTATACCACATTTTTAAATGTAGAATTATATGCAATTCTGGTAGGCCACATTTCAGCATTTCAAGCTTTATTAATGAACATTAGTTATTATGAATTAATATATAAATCATATTATGTAAGCATGTAATCAAGAAAAAAAGAGTGTAAATGAGTATTCTATTTAACAAGTAACACAATCTAATTACATACTTGTTTTTAGAATCTGATTACATAGGTTTTACATGTAACACTGTTAATAAATGCTGCAACGAATGCATTGCTCACTGTTAGTCAACATAATGCATAATTGGACCTTACTGTAATAATACCAAAAATGCTGTAAAATGGTAGTTCATTAGTTCATGATGCCTAATGAATTAAATAATGTTAATTAACTGAACCGTACTGTAAACTGCTGCTAAAATTGGACTGTCCCCAGGAAATGACTCCACAGACAGAACCTAAAGGTATAGAATGATAAAATAAAGCACAAAGGTATACATCAGAATGTCTCTGTGCATTAGATAACTTTGCAGAGGCTCTAAAAATACCCTGTGTCTCACAGTCTGGCTCTGTTCTCTCATTACCGCACGTAATTAACACTGAACATGCCCTGCCAGCACTGAGTAGCGCAGCACCGCACACAACTGTCACATACTCATGCATCTATGTAACATATCTAATCAAAACTTCCAAGTTTTCACCAACTACTTTCTCTCCCTTTGTTCACTCTAAAGAAACTAATACCTTGTAATTATACAGCTGACATTCTCACAACTTCTTATTTTCCTTTTTTTTTTCCAGAAAAATTCAGTAGGTAAGGTGTCCTTTACAATATCTTGGTTTCATCGACTCACAGAGACAATAAAAGCTCGTTAATTTGCCCACCATTTGTTGAAGCTACTGTACAGCACCATTTATAAGAGAGAGCCATTTTGTAAGAGCCGTAGAGAGTTCATTAAAATTGAGCAAGGTCAGAAATGAAACCGTTCCTCCCATTTTTCATTCAGTCCTTAATATCAAGAATCATTTAATTAATCTCGCAAAATGGCCTCTTATTAATTCCCTTTGACACATAGCTGTCAGATAACGTTACGAGAGATCTACTTGATAAACAAGATTGAAAATGAGTCACATCAATAGAAATAATTTCTTGTTAAACTATGGCAAGGGTTTTTTTTTTCACATAATGTTCTTAATCTCTGATAAATTGTTAAAATTACTGTAAAACTGCTAAACTGTTCACTTAAGAATAGTTAATCCAAAAAAGATCCCATCATTTGCTCATCCTCAAGTCATCAGTGAATATGCCTTTCAGATGAACACAATTGGAGTTATATTAAATAATTTCCTGGCTTCTCTCAGCTTTGTAATAGCAGTGGGAGGTGAGTTTTTGAAGCTCCAAAAAGTATATGTCAAAAAAAAAAAAAAAATCCATAAGACGCCAGTGCTTCAAAGAAGGCCTTCTGAAGCAAGGCAATGGGATTTTAAATAAAATATTAAAAACAATATTGCAGAATAGTTTTTTTTTCATTGGCTATATATTTCTTGCACCATTTAAAAAAAAAAAGAATATATATTTATGTAGTTTGAAGTCTGCTAAAATATAGAAAATATAACTCCCTAACTTCTCAGTTCTTTCAAGGTTTATTACATTTTTACTCAATGGTACCTTAAATGCGTCCTATGATGTGAAATAGCGTAAAGGAAGAAAAACAACTCCTAATAATATACAAATAGCTTGAGAGTGATTTATCTTCATTGTTAGACGCTTATCTTCATATAGTGCTATTTTATATGAAATTAGGAATAATATCTGTTTTTCTCCATGACTTGTTGGATTCATATTCAATAAATAAAGTCTCCAATGGACACCATAACAATTTTTAGTGCTTCTAAGAAGTTAAATAGTATGTGAAAAAGTCTGAAACAAATCATAAGCCTTACAGGGTGCAGCTTTAGTCACATGCTCTTAAAAAATTGGAATTGACCAATTTAAAATAGCATAAAGTGTCACACCAGAGGACATGGTCTTCATTGACAAAATGAAAGAAGTCCTTATGTTTTTAGAAATATATGGTTGAAATTTATTTGCTGTTTACTAAAATAGTACTAAAATTTGGCCTGCGGTATTTATTAATGATTTCATTAATGACAGTCACACCGTATTGGACAATTTTGAGATTTGGCTCAAAAATGTAAAGAATGTAATAACACAGCAGTTTCTTATTTAACAAGAGGTTCATGGAATACAAAGCACTCTTTAACTATTTACTGCATTTTAAGTGATGACAATACTAATTATATATATATATATATATATAGTATATATATATAATATATATATATATATATATATATATATATATATATATATATATATATATAATTTATAATTAGTACAGTGTATATATATATACTGTACATAATTATAAATGTCAACAACTCTTGCATACTGTATATTTATACAGTGTGGCAAATAAGTATTGAACACATCATCATTTTTCTCAGAAAACATATTTCTAAAGGTGCTGTTGACTGTTTAACAGAAAACAATCCATATATGCAAAGAAAACTAAACTAATTAGTTTGCAAGTCAAGTTATGTGTAATAAAATTAAATGACACAGGGAAAAGTATTGAACACATAAAGAAAGGGAGGTGTAGAAAGGCAGTGAATGTCCAGACAGCAGCTGAAATCTCTCAGTAGTTATTTAACAACCCTCTGCCCTTCATCAGTGTAAATTAATATCAGCTGCTTCAGTCCAACATTTACATTACCAGGATGATAAAGATGAAAGGGTGGACATTTCAGCAAGACAATAATCCAAGACACAGTCAAGGAAACTCTCAAATGTTTTTCAGAGAAAGAAAATAAAGCCGTAGAATGGCCCAGCCAATCACCTGACTTGAACCCAATAGAAAATACACTATAAAATCAGATTTGATAGACGAGACCCACACAACCTCAAGATTTTACACTCTGGTATAGGCTGTAAAAAAATCACACCTAAACACTGAATTTGACTTCATTTTCCATATGAGAGGCGTCTTTAAGCTGCCATCGCCAAAAAGCCTTTTCATTCATTCATTTTCTTTTCAGCTTAGTCCCTTTATTAATCCGGGGTGCCACAGCGGAATGAACCGCCAACTTATCCAGCACATGTTTTGCGCAGCGGATGCCCTTCCAGCCGCAATTCATCTCTGGGAAACATCCACACACACTCATTCACACTCATACACTACGGACAATTTAGCTTTCCCAATTCACCTCTACCGCATGTCATTGGAAACCCACGCGAACGCAGGGAGAACATGCAAACTCCATACAGAAACGGAAACTGACCCAGCCGAGGCTCGAACCAGCAACCTTCTTGCTGTGAGGCAACAGCACTACTTACTGCACCACTGCATCGCCCCAAAAAGCCTTTTAAACTATTAAATACATTTCAGTAGTTCAGTACTTTCTCCTTTCATTCTATTGTTATAAATTTATTTTTATGTTTGTATTGTTTGGGTTTTTACCTAAATCTGGTTCAATTCCATGTCAACAGCTCCTTCAAAAATTTTATTCCCAGGAAAAAAAACATCATGCGTTCAAACTTATTTCCCCTACTTTATATAAAATATAAACATAGGGGAGAACTATTCCTTTAAATGCGGTAAGGAAATTAATAATTCTATTCCCACATAAACACCTTGCTTTCATGGTTGTTTGTTATTTCAAGATGCTATCTAATCTCCAATATACAATACATAATAAATCATTCATGTTTGCATTGACGCAGCCTTCATGATAATGTTTTGGTCAGATGGCCTCTGCTTGTATTCAAGTGCCCTCTATCTAACACAGTCTGAAATCAACCAAAATATTGAACATATTGCTTTAAAAAGAAACGCAAAAAGGGAAACAGGAACAATCAATATCCTTGTGCACTTTACGGTACCTTAAGTTAGGACAATAGAGTAAACACCATAAAAGCATTTGATCAATAAGGCCAAACACAGAACTAAAACACCGAAGCTTTTATCACTTCACAAAGACCTTGTAGTGAAATCATTAACACACGACCAAAGAGTTTCCAGAGAAAATGTTCATTGAACAGCTGACACAAGTACTGTACATCCCTTACTGCTCAACATCACTGAGAAAAGTAACAAGCCTTTACAATAAAGCTTGAATAGTTAAATAACATTAATCATTTTTATTTTTATGAATGAATTGAAGTGAAAATTTAGTCACCATTTACTCACATTCAAGTGGTTCTAAACTTGTATAAATTTCTTTCTTCTGTTGAACACAAAACAAGATATTCTGAAGAAAGTGTTTTTTTTTTTGGTGGGGGGGGGGTTGTTGGGGTGTTGGGGTGGTGTATGGGGTCATCCAAAGGTCCAAAAAAATACTGTGGAAGTCAATGGCTGTTTTTTCCAATGTTCTTCAAAATATATTCGTGTTAAGCAGATGAAAGGAATTCAAACAGGTTTGGAACAAGTGGAGAGTGAATAAACAAGGTGTCATGATCACCAGCAATCAAGCCTGTGCAGATCGCTGGAGAACTACACGGGCCACTGATATGAACTACAACTCCCAGAAGTTTTTGCACTCATCACTCCTGCTACAGCTGACAATCATTCAGACACTGGCACACACAGCTGAAGTTTATGATTGACTCATTACTTGGACTATATATACACCTCACATTCTCACACACTTTGCTAAATATTGGGCGTATTTGTGTATTTATGCTTCTGTGTGCTGTTTGTGTTGCTCTACAATAACACTTCCGAAATCGATACAGTACCAAGCGATACAATTAGCTAAAACTCACTTATTCAGAGGCAGGAACCAGTGGACGTGCAACAACTTTAATCATAAGGTAAACACAAAACAAAAGTCTTCATCTGGAGCTCCTTCATGAAACTCGGCACTTGTAAACACTCGCTTAAGCTCGTGGCTCTCAGCACCACCCATGCTCGTCACCAGTTCTAAGCTGACCAATCACAGAGCTTGCAATACGCATTGTTGCAACGTGTAGTTACATTTTTTGAGAGGTGCGCATCAGCGTCGGCGTCAGCTACAGCGAGTGCTATGCGACCATGTGTAGGCTTCGGCGGACCATACGCGTGCCCTTGACGCAGAAGTATAAATCAGCATTAAGTCTTGTTCACTGATAACCTGTAGCATTACGAAGTGTTAATCCTGTCTAGTCTTTCTGTGTTTTTAATCTTTGCCTGGTTTTCCCATTACGGATTCTTTGCTTCCTGTACTGACCATTCACCTGTTTTTGACTACGATCTTGGATTACATTTATTCTCCTGTTTGTTATTTAAAGGCACTTAGCTAACATATTAACAATTAAAGCTGTATGTTTATGAATTGAAGATTATAAAGATTAATAAGCACTGTAATAATGTATTGCTGCAACCCAGGCTCATTCTCAAAAAACGTACTGCTATATGCAAATCTGGAGAGCACCAAATACGTCCCAGGAGCTACGTTTTTTGCAGTTTTTGTTTTCGCGAATCCACCAGAGGGTGCTGTTTGTGCTTCTTCAGATCTCAAATTTCTCTCATGAGGGCCATTCGCTCCTGCTGTTCTTGCCTAAATCCACCAGAGGCAGCTGTCGACTGACTGACTGAGTGATCGACTGAGCCACCCTTTCCTTAACCCAGCCAATTGTTTTCTAAAGCACCGATTGACCTGCTCACCCACTTCCCTGAACCCAACCCAAAGATTTTACCACATTCTCACACTGTTATTTATTTGTTTATTTTAATGTTTGGCTTTTGTTTTACCTGCTTTCTACAACCTTTCTTTGCTGGACTCGAACCCTATCGTCACGGTCAACTCCTCTCTGGGTCTCAAGTCCACCTATGTACGCAGCGAGCTACTAGACAAACTGGTAACACTGGGAAGCCGTCTACAAGCAAGTAAGCGGTCAGCTGGTAAGCGTGAAAAGGAATGGCCACCCTGTAGCATTCGTTTTAAAGATAAAATGATCTCCAGAAATGTATATAGGGCTACGTTTTCAGAATGAGCGTATGTTGGTATTGTTTATGTAGTTGATGATGACTAATGGATCTTAATTTTAAAGTATTACCATTAACTGTCTATACAAATTACACCATCATGTTTTTGAAAGTATCTTATGTTCACCAAGGCGAAATTTATTTGTACAAAATAATAATTTTTGATCAAATAAAAATGATAATGCAATTTAAAGGAACTTCCATAAAAATGTATTCCTGAATTCAATATTTATTACTGAATTTGAATGTTTGTTGAAGAAAAAAATTCTATAATTTTAATGTTCTGCAACACCAAATAAGTCTTAATTTTGCTTCAATTTAATCTGTCTTTTCTTAATAAAAATATTACTTTCAAATATTTTCTTTCAGTAGCATATAACTGTAGCGAATGAACATATATACCACAAAAACAGACATTGAAAGAAATTTTCTTTAAAAAAAAGTCTCCTCATTCTTCCAAACTATTCAATTCTGAGCCCAAACCAAAGCAAAGTTTGTGTTTGTTTCACTTCTGAAGCATCCCTGCAAGCTTATGCTGATTCACGTCTGAGAGCTGTGTAACACACAGAGGGGCAGATCCCCGGGGGAAACTCCCATGTGATTTTCACTTGCTCTTCTAACCTGACTGCAATCACTGTGGCTTTGTCTGCAGAAGCAAAGATCTGTAGAATCGTTTGTCTGCTCTCCAAATGTTAAACCCAGAAGTAATACATCAAATTATGTTGCTGAAAAGCATAGAGCTCCAGTAACACTGTTTTGGAGTTACAGAAAAACACTTTGCTGTATCATATTCACTGTAATGTGAAAGTGATTATTCTTGTGGATGATCCTTTTATTAACGGATAGCTCACCCAAAAAATGAAAATGCACTTGCCCTTGGGCCTTGACCAAAATGTAAATTTTTTTCAGTTTTTCAAACATTTCAGTTTTTCCACCAGGCTCATTTTACATCTCCCCTAGAGTTAAACAGTTACCATTTTTTAATCCATTCAGCCAAACTTCGGATGTGGTTGGAACACTTTTAGCTTAGCTTAGCATAAATCATTGAATTGGATTAGACTATTAGCATTTCACTCAAAAAACAGTTTTGATCATTTTACTATTTAAAGATTGACACATCCATAGTTATACTGCAAGGCCGACAGAAAATGAAAAGTTGCCATTTTCTAGGCTGATGTGGCTAGGAACTCTATTCTCATTCCGGTGTAATAATCAAGGAACTATGTTGCCGTATGATGGCTGCAGCAGGCGCAATGATATTAGCTGGAGATTATTTCCAGGTACTGCCTAATATTTGTTATTGCATCTGTCTTTCTGTTTCAGTTGAGATTACGTCAAATATAGAATAACAATTCATGTCAAAGCACTTCACTGTGCCTTGAAAGCCTGCCGTTTTTTCAAAATAAGAGTCCCTATATAAGAAATATAATAAGCTGTGCTAAACTTTAAAAATAAGGAAAAAATACAATTGTTTTAATCTCACTTGGAAACGTAGGGGTCAGTCAAACCCTGCTGGCTTTATGCATAATAATGATTTAATGGGTAAAGTAAGAGTTTTATTACATCGGGTATTTAAAGGTGTTTTCACACCTCTAGTTTGAAAAAAGTCAGGAAAGTGGGTGAGTCCAGCTTTGTTTAGGTGGGAGTGTCGAGTGGCGAAGGAAAGGTTTGCAGGAAAAAGAAAGTTTCATTACGGTCACAGCTGATTTTCACAGCGGCAACACAAACACAGACGCAGGGAAGATAGACAGTGATTCAGAGAGCAGCATGTACAGTGGATCTGAGAGCTGTGTGGAAGTGGAGGATTTTCAGTCTATAATATTGTAGTGATATTAACATACTGTAAGCTTAGTAACTAAATAATTTTCATTTTACTAACTAACTTTGGCATCTGAATAAACATAAACAAAGGACATTGATCACACACTTACCAAATCTGCAGAGACAGGACAATTAACACCAACTGGAATCATGTCTTTTTTTTAAAAGAAAACGAGTAGCAAATCCAGATTTCTCCATTTCCAGATTCAAAAAGCTCTCGAGTAAAAAAATGTTCCTTACAAACTTTTTTTTTGTCACGTGTTAGCAGACCACTGTAAGGTCCTCACATCGTCCTCACATTTATAAAAGCAACACTGATGACCCATGTCTCAGAACAATACTTCTTCTACTACTTGTTTGAATTACAACATGGCGTCTCTATGAACACAGTAAATTGTAAAAGGAGTCTTTGAAGCTATCTCATACATATTAATGACAACAGAGCATGCTAAGCGAACGAAGTCTTTCTCATGAATTAATGACCAGATGTGCTGAAAACTCAATGCCGTCACTTTGTACCGGTTAGTATAGACAGCCAATCTCCATGCTGGAATTTACACTATGATCTCATCGCTGTGACATTGCTTCAAAATTTCGGAAGAACGAATTTGCTCAAAATAACACAAAAACAAACAATTTTCGCTTTTTAGTGAAATATATGTGTCCTAATAGTGTTGATAGCAATGTGGGACATATCGTCACCTTGGAATTATAAGGTTCTATCTGCGTTCTGAATGATTTTGAGATATTGAGCTTCAAAGTTTTTGCATTCCATTGCAAACAGTATGTGTGTAACATTTGTTTTTAAATAAAAAGTCGTAAAATGTAAACAACTTATAAAAAAACATCCCATAATGTAAATAAGTTGTCATTTCAAGAGTTAAAACTTAGCTGATGATTAATTATAAAACTTGTTTGGCATGCTGTCCCGGGAGAGAGCCCTGAGCTCATAAGATCCTCGAGCCTGGGGCTCCCTCCCGTTGCAAGGCGAGAGGGGAGATCGAGCTCAGGTAGATCTCGAGAACTCCCCTGTCGTAGTGATTAAAGAGCAGATAGTAGTTCTCTTTAACGAGATAGGTACTAGGTAGGGAGCAAGTCTATAGTGTTGATTAGCCAATAACTTAGGTTGCATGTTTTTTAATCGGTGGGAGGAAACCGAAGAACCCGGGGGAAACCCATGTGAGCACGGGGACAACGTGCAAACTCCACACAGAAATGCCCGCTGGTTTGGTAAAGCCTAGAACCATTGACATTCTTGCTGTAAGGCAACAGCACTAAGCGCTGGGCCACCGTGTCACCCATCTAGGAAAGAGGAGGAGTAGGGGTGGAAGGGGGGATTCTTCAAAGCGAAGATAGAGGTGATGTGAAATTGGTGCATAGTGAATTGGATAATGTGGGTCCAGCCCCTAGCAATCATAAGCACGTGATCCTCTCGAAATTAGTTTATAAATAAACTTCACTTAATAAGAATATGTCAATAACTAAATTTTGACAAAAATGTCAGATAGAACCTTATAATTCTAAGGTGACGATATATATGACTGTCAACATTTCAAAACATGTGTTTTGGTGATTCGTGACCCTTTAAACTCACAGGATATACGTGAGAATAAGGAAAGAATTGTGTTTGAGACTCATGGTATGATATTTCAATGTACTAAACCCTTATTATTCAACTTTGCCTAGATATAATGATTTTTCATGGCATCTTTAGAATTCTATGGGGAAAAGAGAGTGAGTAAATTGCTTGCAAATTTTCATTTGTTTGTGAACTACCCCTTTAACATTGATTTAAAAAACAGACAAAATTCGAGACCAGATTTGTTTTTTTGCTTCTGCTGAACCGCATCATGTTGCGGAATATGAATTATGATAAGCTCATCAAGCAAGTTTACATTTGTTACTTCGCTTGTTGTGGGATTAGAGAGGTAAGCTTTTGTTTCATTAACCTCCTCCATTTTAAAACAGCCAGTTGCAATCAGGCAATTTGACTCATACCACAGACCATTCATCTCACTGCCAACCTAATCCATGAAAAGGACTTATGTATTCATGTCTTACAAATGCGCTTGAGTAAAATCCTTTGGCAAGAGCGAGGCGGCAGAAGAAAGCGCTCTCTGTGCTGTAATAAGCCCTTGAAATTAACCAGCCCCGTAAATGCTTTGTCTCTCGTTCTCGACGAACAGGATCTACGGCAAGCGTGAAGTTTTTAACTAGCAATTGTCCGCCCTCGTTATTCCTGTCTGCATTATGTTTTCTCCTCCCAGACAGACAGAAGGTGCTCGGGACATGTTGTTGTGCATCTCGCACAGGTAATAAATTTGTGTGTCAGGCCTGCGCGTCACAGATTAAGCATGTTTTGTTTGGGAATGATTTATGAGTGTGATGCCGCTGATGCACTTGGCAGTGAGGAGCTGAGCTTCTGATGGAGCAGGTGGAGAAAGAGGAGGGGAGCGAATGTCGGATTTGTATTACAGGAAGACTGATCTGTAGGTTCTCCGAGGATGCCTGCTGTAGCGCATACCTGTGCCATTAATCACGCCAAAGCCTCCGGGCCCCGTGTGCGAGTGAGCCGTCCCGGCCCGTGGTGCACCTCCTCCACCTTTCCTCCACAGGCTCATTCTACGTGTTGCCTAGAAACTGTAACAAAGTCTCGGGTCTGGTCTCGCCCTCTTTGGGTGTTTGGGAGCCCTTTAATGCTCCCTCAGGATGCACTACGGTCTTCGCTTTGTGAGAATAACAGACGTGAGGTGAGGACTCGCTCCCTCCGGCTTCCCTCGACTCACGGACTCTGAAGATCTGCCAGTGTTCGTCACCCTGATCAAATGAATGGGGGAGTAAATGAGGCCTGAAAAGTTAATCAGCCGTGATTCAATCCAATCACTGCAGCCTCTTAAATTCATATTTCAAGCTGGTTGAAGACAGAGACACGTATCCGTTCAACCTCACCATGAAAGCATTGTGTTTTCTTATTTAATCAGAACTGGATATGTCATTTGTTCAGCCTGGGCTATTCAGAAATATTTGACAGCCTACGTTTTGTGAAACCTGAAATATGCTGCTTTGGGTTTGCTTTACTGCACTTGTCAGATGACATGTCCACTAGAGAGCTTTGTTTGTCGAACAAATCACCTACTGTAAACTAAATTATAATGTTAACAAAAGCCAACGTGAGATATAACCCTATATTTCACACATTTACCCCAGATTCAGTCTCACAAGTACAACTCTGCACCACATCAAGCAAACATAATTGAAAAGTCACAGAAATGGAGATAATTACTTGACACAGATTGTTAATGTGCTCTGAGGTATTTTACTAACTATGAAGTATTGAGGAGAACTGCCTATATAGCATAGGCCTACTGTATGTAATAACATATATACAACGGTTTTGTCTGGTTCTTGAATCTGATTGGCTGATAGCCGTGCAATATTCTGCAAATAACAGCACTCGTCCAGCCCCTTCACCCTTGTGTATTACTCCGCCCACATAGAGCAACAAGCAGAGGACACTCTACAGTTTGACAAATATTGCTGCTGTTGGACAACATAATGTACTTTTGAGGCTTTTTTAGTCAAAAATGTAGTTGTTTAGATTGCAACTATGCAGTTTATTTATAAGGAAAGGGTCTATTTTATATTTATATAATGCGTCGGCATCCATTAGCCTGTCATTGAGCAGACCAAAGCCGGTTGACGTTGTCCACCCACAAGATGGCGACAGAGACTACACAATAAGCTCTTTGAGGAGGAAAAACCCAGCATAATTTTAAACTACAGCTGATCAAATCATTATAAATCTGATAAGTAACATTCTAAGTCGATCTCTCTCGTTTGTATGTTGTAGTGCTGTACACTCATAGAAAAAAGGTACGCAAGCTGTCACTGAGGTGGTACCTTTTCAAAAGGTACACATTTGTACTTAAAGGGTCCATATTGATACCTCAGAAGTATATATTAGTACCTAAACATTTTAAGAGGAACACTTTTGTACTTTTTCGGTAATAATATGTACCGTTTAGGTACAAATTTGTACCTTTTAAAAAGGTACCACCCCAGTGACAGCTTGTGTGCCTTTATTTCTAAGAGTGTATTTATACCATATAATTAGTGTGTTGAGTGTGAGATGGGACTCACATATCAGGAATGTGTGTATTTTGTGTTGGCCACTCTTTGTATAAACCTGAGTTACTTTTTGGTTGGCCATCTGTTTGTTTCTAACGACTCTTCTGTTATTGCTACTGCAGACTAGTTCAGTAAAAAGAAAGAAGAAATGCCCGCATGTGTTTAGCGTTTTTCCTTATTGCAAACACAACAGTAATCTGGTAGTGTTTGCTTTGCTTTGGCTTTTTCGAGGTTAATTATTGTGATATGCCGATTGCAACAGTAAAATAGTGGGAAATCTCTGTAGACTGAGGGCATTTCATGCTGTTCAGTGTTATAATCTCAAAATGTCAGCAAAATCACCTGTTTTGTCATCACTTTAGACATTACACTAGAGAATCATTCAAATACTAGCTCTAAAGTGATGTTTGTGAAGTAGCTATGGTTTCTGCTGTTCTGACGTCAGCTGCAGATGTGAATGAATGGCGGAAGAAAGTAGTTCCTCATACAAAAGGATTTTGGGGCTGTCTGTGTTTGATTTTTTATATATATATACACGATTATGCCGTCGAACTGTTATATAAATGCAATATCACAAGAGTAGCAGTGTAATGTGGCTGTATATCGTCACTGGCAGGACACTAAGGCACTCGGCCTGTGGCCTTGTGCCAATGCACGTCTCCCACCAGTGCCGATATATACAGCCACATTGCACTGCTACTCGTGTAATATTGCTCATATAACATGTAAATTAAATAAATTATATATAGTGTGTGTGTTTCCTATTTGGGTTTATGTACATACTGTATTTAGATGAACTGCTTACCAGAACATTGTTAGATGCCAGTGTTTCCTGTCATATCTATGCACAGATTTGATTAGGATTTAAAGACTTTCAACTTTTCTTTAAATTGGCATCAAACCTCAAAAATAAAAGTAAAAAAAAGGCATTAAAGTTGAGCACTGCTGGGAGTTGTATGTTTGAAATGATTATGAATGCTTTGTTTAGAAATTTAGAACAGTAACAAAATATAATTAGTTACATTAATAAAATAAATAAAATAGTCACTATTAACAATGTAACTTGTAATCTGTAAACATTACACTTTCAAAGTATTGGTCTATTGGTTTATAAAGAGAAGCATTTCAAAAAATGAGTAAAAAATATATATATAATAAAAAAATAAAATAATAATAATAATAAGTATTATTATTTCCAAGAGAAGTGGTATAGGTGAATTGGGTAGGCTAAATTGTCCGTAGTGACTAGTGACTAGGTAGTTGGTATTGGGTTTCTGTATTTCTAGGCTAGAGTGTCCTGAGTTTGCTCTCCTGTGTTTTCAGAGATTGCAAAGCTGGAAGGGTGTCCTTGAGGTCGACATTGTTCATAACCCACAAAAAAGGCCAGCGTCATATGACTATGAAATGAGCATGCTTTTTACATAATGAACAGTTTGTGTTTTAAAACAGCCAACACATGCCACTCTGCCTTGTATATAACTTTAAATAATTCATGTGTAAAATCTAATTAAGCACTCAAACACCCGAGAATTCATTTTAGGTCATTCTGAAGTCAAACCAAGTTGTGTTGGGTATATTTTGTGCTGGTAAATCTATATTTTCATTTCTGTTATGCTAAATTTGGTTACTGTTTTTATTCGGGAGAAATAAAAACAACAGCAAAAAAAGTTTTTTTTATTTGAACAGTATTTTTTAAAGGGATACACATACAGATAAAAAACATTAAATTCTAAAAAAAACTTTACAAATCATGTTTAAAATTTAAGTATTATTTTTTTAACAGGTCAATTTAGGGCAAAAATGTTTGGCAACCCGCTGTTTGCAACATTTCTGTGCAGCACTTAACAAAAGAATGTTCCTGAAGCATAACATGGAAACTATAGGAGGAATGTTGGAAGATAAGATGACTGTCACATGATTTTGGAGGTGATAAAGGTTTCACATGAAATGCTGTTGGTTGTAGAACTGTATTGTGATGCACAGAACATGGCTTCAAGATGAAAGATTAGATGTACTCTTACATATTATTATATTGCATTTTGTTTCACCCTGGTATAGCACATGCGCTAATACAATATAAATGTAGGCCCTAATAAAAAAAATGTCAAAGATGAAAAGGGGATTTGAAGCATCAAATAAATAAATACAAATCTCATACATATTCTAATTTCCCATAAAATAGAATGTTTAATTTTTGTCTTTCCCGTTCTTTCTTTTGTTTCTCATAAATTTCATACAATATATTTTATTTGTATGTATTATTTGATTATATTTTACCCCCCAAAATTAAACAATTCATTTTAACATGACTTTTATGGTTTCATTTATAGTGTAATAAGTTTAAACAAAAAAAATCATGTCAGTCATACAGTAAGAACAATTTAAACCTCTATTGAAGGATTACATGCAGCCTTAAAATATATATATATTTATTGTTGTAAGAGCAACAAATAATAACTTGACCTCTAGTTGATCGTTTGGAATGTGGCAGATGGTAGATTTTTCCAATGAATCATCTGTTGAACTGCATCCCAATCATCACAAAAACTGCAGAAGACCTATTGTAACCTGCATGGACCCAATATTCTCACAGAAACCATGGTATATAGGGTTACATTCAGTATGGGGGCATGCAAGAGATCTGTGGAGTAGATGGCAACATCAACAAGACATTTGCGCTGCCATTACATTACAAACCACACCACAGAAGAGGGCAAATTCTTCAGCAGGATAGCACTCCTTCTCATACAGTACTTCAGTCTCGACATTAAAGTTCCTGAAAGCAAAGAAGGTCAAGGTGCTCTAGAATGGCCAGCCCAGTCACCAGACATATTAACATTATTGAGCAAGGAAGATGAAGGAGGAGGCATTGAAGATAAATCCTAAGAATCTTGATGAACTCTGGAAGTCCTGCAAGCAGGGGCGTAGCGGCCTTTTTAAAAGTGGGGGGGACAGCGGCTTCAGATCCAAAAGTTTACGTTCATATAATTATTAATCACCTGTTTCTAAATGGTCTGTCTCTAAAAGTGAGGGGGGCATATCCCCCCCGTCCCCCATAGTTGCTACGCCCCTGCCTGCAAGAATGCTTTCTTTGCCATTCCAGATGACTTTATAAATAAGCTATTTGAGTCATTGCAGAGATGTATGGATGCAGTCCTCCAAGCTCATGGAGTCATACACAATATTAATTCTTCTTCCACTGCACCATGACTTTATATTCTATACTGTACGTTATTTCTGTTAAATAACAAGACTTTTGTCTAAGCAAAGTCAGACCTTACTGTCCTAATTAAAAATCAAGGCATGATCATATTTTTTTTGGTAAAACAAGCGTAATCTAGAGGCTTTTGCCTTTCATATAAGCCACTTCTGATACCAAATGATCAACTAGAAGTCAAGTTATTACTTGTTGTTCCTAAAACTTGGATAGGCGACTTTTCTCAGGTAGTGTATATATTTTGTTTCTTACAAATTTGTCAGCAAGACCTGTGTTTTAATAAGTGCAATGTCAGATTTTGTGTTATTTTATGTTTACAAAAAAACATTTTTGTTGTTGTTGTTGAAACCAATAAACTTGTTTAGTCATCTCAACTTATATTAATCAAATCGATACATTAAGTTAAATGTTGCAGGCCCCGCCTCCGGAGACCCAGCAGACAGATTACTGAAAAACAGGATAATAGAATGAAATCCACGGAGTCACGTCTGCTCCTTTGCAGCTCTGACGATCTGCTCATTTATTGTACAGCATCAGAAAATAACAATACAAGTGCTTTTAACTCGTTCACAATTTACATTAAACTGTCTGTCTCTCATTTTTTGTCATTTTACAAAAGATGGAATCAATCATATCATCACTCTAGTGTCCACAACATCAAAAACCAATCACACTCTGTCTCATCTTCTCATTTTTCGCCTTTTAGTTGGCCTTAAAATACTCAGTAGACATCTTAATCAGTATTAACAATTATAATTACAAATATATTATTTATATAAACTTACATGGCTAAATTAAATTGGTTGGAACCTGATTAGCTTACTAGAATAACCTAAAGTAACATAAAAACATTTGTTGTCATAATCCAAATGACAACAGAACATATAGACATTTAATTTTCAAAAAAGTTTTTTAAACATTCAAGTAGACAGTCACATTTAATATGCTTTATATGCTAAAACGCCCTGAAGTTTGACCTGAATATTTGCTGAAAAATACTGTAAATCATATTGAAATGAAATGGAAAAAGACTTCATCCAACATCATACCGAAAACAGCTGTTTGAAAGTAAACTGCTGTGTCAGTTCATATTTCAAGCATCTGTAGCATTTAAAAAAAATCCCTGCAATACATTCAGATGAAACTTATCAGTTTATGCCTCAACTGAGTGCATTGGTTAAAATGCTTGTACATTTCTGATATCAAAAAAACATATGTTGAATTGCATTAATGAGTAGGCCTGACAGAACACCTGTTATATTCCTCCAAACTTCAAGTGCATATAGAATCTGAATACTATCCTTTCTTTCATACTGTATAGGGAAATGTCCCATACTAATACAGCACAAAATACTCACAAGAGTGATTCAGATATCCCAAAACCTTGACACTTCTAAGGTTACCAAGGTCTAGATGAATTGCACCTCGTTGCTCTTGTTCCTCTTTGTTCTCCGGTGAGGCCAGGAACTTCAGGACACTGATAGCAGAGCCTTGAGCAGGAAATAAATGAATACAGATAGGTAAAGATGAATATGAGCAGGAAGGAACTCTGCGACAATGGCAGGAAACTCATTTTCTACCTAGGCGAAAGCTTGAAAAGACTCTTGATAATGTGCACCGAAAACGCAGTGGCAGCAGTCCTTAAAACATTTCTGACAAATGTTTTTTAACACAACGGCGTGTAAATAAATCATTTAAGGCGTCTTAATGCAAGCAAAAAAATTATCATAACATCAAGACTGGAAGAACAACCATCTGTCCAAACAAGACCCCGAGGAACACAAAGACGGCCTTTCACTGCGGAGGGTCAGATATATGTAGTACATAATCGCACGCACTGTTGAACATTTACTTCATTTAAAATACCATTGCGGTTTGTTTGTCGAAACATCCCGAGCAAACAGATTTAATGTGTGCACGGGCAAATATTTGCAGCGCTATAT
The DNA here is from genome assembly GCA_903798195.1 of Danio kyathit. Classification (NCBI taxonomy): domain Eukaryota; kingdom Metazoa; phylum Chordata; class Actinopteri; order Cypriniformes; family Danionidae; genus Danio; species Danio kyathit. Next base: position 30,958,277 of record LR812536.1, on the reverse strand, counting down.
CAAACTCGGAAGCTAAATTAGGAGTATCAGAGAGGGCAAGTGGGGTCTTGCGTTTGCCGCCAGGGTTGTTTGGCCGACCACGTTTCTGCATTAAGACGAGCCTATTAGTGAGACTCGCATACACAATTACGGCCTTATGAGTTGTTTTCTTCATTTCTGCGACATCTCTCTGAGGTTTAAGCTGCGAGCGAGACTTTGTAACTTTCCGGCAGATCCTGTGTGGCGCCAGTTGATTTCTGAAGCTGTGAAAATGTGCTGTGTTTGACGGAAACGGGCTTAAATTTCTGATCAGAAGTGGAAATGTTGGGTCTGTAGCTCAACGCGATTATGGCAGGAGTGTTGAGAATGGATTGCGCACTCTCTCTCTCTCTCTCTCTCTCTCTCTCTCTCTCGCTCGCTTGCTGTCTGTAATGAGGAGAGCAGAATTGTGCACAGATAAGGCAAACAGGATTGCCACAGGGGCCCGGGTCTCCATGGTAAAAACTACAATAACCTACAGTATCAAAGAGCGTCATGGCTTGATGTGATTCACTTACGCAGTAGAAAAGACCTGATATGGAGCTAAATATGCATAGTTATTTTTAACAAAGGAGAAATGTATAATCTCCTCATGGAAATTTCTTTCATATTATTATGCTACTTTTTTCTTTTTCTTTTGGACCTCCAGGTAATAACACACACTCACACACATACAATCTGTTCAGGGTTAATTGTGCATAAATAAACAATATCCATTACAATTGTCATAAAGTGTTACAACTATTTTAAGCTGCTTTGACACAATCTACATTGTAAAAAGCGCTATATAAATAAACATGAATTGAATTGAATAATTTAATAAAAGCGAAATATTAAGCTAAAGCATCTATTTTGGTTTTGTTAGGGATTCTTTTCAAGATTCTCCCATAAAAAAAAAATATTTTACATTTTTCAAAACAAAGAAAAAAATACAATTGGCTATACAAAGAAATTTAACCTTAAAGGGGTCCTATTATGCTTTCTTTTACAAGATGTAAAATAAGTCTCTGATGACTCTAGAGTGTGTACTGTATGTAGTTTCATCTCCAAATACAGTACCACACAAATAATTTGTTACAAATCTTCCCCATTAAGGCTTTTATTTACCTAATTGGGAGGTTTTGTTAACTGTGGCTTTGATTGCAGATGAGATTGTGCTCTTTTCAAAAGAGGGTGGAGGTGCAAATGCCCGTGTGTCAGCATAGTGGCAGATTTAAAACAATACAAATGTTTATGGAGACTACAGTGTTCATTTGTGCATCCTAAAACTCCACATTTATAAAGCCGCTTAGTTAATAGCTACGTTTCCATCCACCTCCATTTTCCATTTTGGATATGCGCATAAAAAACAGTTGATGGAAACGCCATGATGCGCATAAATTTTGAAAATGGGCATAAAAAACAAATGCGCATAACTGGGTAGGATAAACTTTTAATTCGATAAGAAAAGATGCGCATAAACTGCGATGGAAACACTTTTTTCGTACACATTGCAGTATGCGCATTAAAAAAGGTCATGTGATTTTGTAATAAGAGATCATGTGATGCTAAAAATGTGCTTGAATGGACAAATCAACAGGCTGACCACATTGAAAAGTATCTGAAATGTTGTTTTGGCTATTCTAAACCTTAACCATTTCAGCCTTAACCATTTCAGTGTTAGTGTTATTATATTATTAATTACCTCCAGAATCAAGAGCGTCTGCGCTCCGCGTCTCATGCCTTAAAACACCACGACGCATTCACTGCGTATCAGGATTGCCTATTGAGGCGCAAGTCATTTATTAAATGAAGAAAAGATTGACCCAGCTTCTCTTACCTCAGCAAATTTCATTTTTACTGTTTATATTTGGCGCCAGATGATCAGGAAGTGATGATTTTGTTCGCTTTGACTCGTTTGTATGGAAACGCTGCTTTTGTTGCACGTCTTTTATGCGATAATCCAGTTAATTTGCCTTTTTGGATGGAAACATAGTTATTGATATTATCTTCAGTAGTCGAAAACTCTAATAGCAGATACCTGCTTCTTATTCAGGGCTGTTTATGCTAATGAGGGAGAGATTGTCACTAATGGGTAGGGCTTCACAACTTTGGTGGCATGTATAAAGGGAAAATGTCAATCAAAGTGTTTCTGCAGACTGTTTTTATCAAGTGTGATTGTAAAAAAATTGAAATTTATTAATTGTTACCATCAGAGACTGTCTAAATTCTACAGAGACCCGGAAGTGACGTGATGGTGGGGGAAAAATGGGTGGAAGAAAAAAAAACTGGGTGATAGGAAAATATATTTTTTAAGTTTTTCCATTCCCTCGGAAAGATGTTTTGCGTTATCTCACAAAGATATTTAGATATTTTTGTATTTCCTCGCAAAACAGTTGTTCCACAAACACTTCCTGTTCACTTCATAGATGTCAACCCTCCTGTTTTTGCCGGGTTCTCCCATATTTTACCATCCTATTATTTTAACCACCTCTGTTATCAAACATAACAAAATGAGAGATTCATTTGCTGCTCTTCACTTGTTTGATAACCGAGGAGTCACTTTAAGAATGCACAGATCTATAATGAAAGCATTCGATTACTTTAGTAACTGTTTCTGCTCATTTAAGAGAAAATTAATTGTTTTAAAATAAAACACACAGAACGGACATGTACATATTATTAAGTGTATTTGTCTGTTTAAACACACACCTAAATCCCAAAGTGTCTTGCACTTTAGCTCCTCTTTAAATGGCATGTACATAAGCTGATTTGGGATCAGTTTATCATATGGAGCTCTGATTCAGAGGTTGCAAAGGAAGGGCAACGATTGAGGCACAGCTTTAATGGAAAAGAAAGTGAATGAAGACATTTTTATATAAATTTCAACGTGCTTTCAAGTTAAAAAATATGGGAGAAATATGGGAAAATACTTAAACGGGATGATAGCGGGATAGAATGGTAAAACACGGGAGAACCCCTGCAAAAACGGGAGCGTTGACATGTATGAAGTGAACAGGAAGTGTTTGTGGAACAACAGTCTTGCAACATAACACATAACATCTTTGTGTGGGAACACAAAAACTTAACAAATATATATATATATATGTTTTACTATCACTCAGTTTTTTTTCTCCCATTCATTTTTTTTCTCCCTCCCAGTTTTTTTTCACGTCCCTTCCAAGTCTCCATATTGTTCACATAATGTTGCCACACAAATGCTTAAACCCCTTATAAAAGTAATTTTTTAATTAATAGGTCCTCTTTAAAGTAAATTAAATTAAACTGATTGTTCAGGAGTCAGATGTTAAAATTGTCCTATAGTAATAAATAAATAAAGGAAACATATAAAAAAAAAAAAATTATCAAATTATCAAGTAAAAATTGAAACCCTTTAAATTGAATAGATGCTTGGGATGTTTGGTCTATGTCTAAAATTCACTTTATATATATATATATATATATACAGTATATAGGCAGCATGGTGGCGCAGTGGGTAGCAGCAGAATGGCCTCACAGCAAGAAGGTTGCTGGTTTGAGCCCTGGCTGGGTCATTTGGCATTTCTGTGTGGAGTTTGCATGTTCTCCCCGTGTTTGCGTTGGTTCCCTCCGGGTGCTCCGGCTTCCCCCACAAGTTAAAAAAAAACATGTGGTATAGGTGAATTGGGTATGCTAAATTGTCCGTAGTGTATGTGTGTGAATGAGTGTGTATGGGTTGCAGCTGAAAGGGCATCCACTGCGTAAAACATATTACATATATATATATATATATATATATATATATATATATATATATATATATATATATATATATATATATATATATATATATACATACATACAGTCAATTATTAATGTTGATTAATCGAATATATATATAAATATATAGTTTATATTTAATGTATAACTATTGTCGAGGGCTAATTGAAGTAGCAGAATTACAAAAAAGTCAATTAAATAAATAATAAACAAGTTAAGAAGAAAAGCTAAAAAATGTTGAGCATGAAGAATTAAAACCAATACTTTAGTACAAATAATTTGACCAACCATTAGTATCCAGTGCCACTTTTTCCTGCCAATTTTAGTTTGACTTATTTTAATAGTTTAATTTCACATTTCATTGCTAACATTCTACATTCTGAATGGAGTAATAACTTTCAATTATGTATTTGACATAAAAGACAACACAGACACATTTTATTTTGCCTTACAGCATGAAGGTTGAAAAAAAGTCAATACAGGGGACTAATATTGCCCTTTAAAGATCATTTCTGACCGCAAGTCTGTTGTAGCTAAATCAAATGTGTTTGTTAATCTCCAAGAGTATAAATAAGCCAAAAGCAAACACTGTCAACAAAACGTCATATGTACATGTGAACCACTTCAAACTGCGGTACAGACTTCAGGTTATTCCTGTACTCTGGGAAATCCCATCAATGCTCTTGCTCTTGACCTCAAATCTATTGTGTTTGTAAGCGAGTGTGACGTTCTGAGCAGGTCTGATGGGCCACATGCCATTGTTTTGTAAGAACAAACTCAATGAGGTCACTGTTGTTGTTGTGACATCTGCAATTATAAAAGCAAGGAAATACTTTAGTAGTTTGTGTACTGTATGTTTGAGTACATGCAAAAAAAAATTAAAAATGCTTCGTCAGGCAGGAGTGGCCTGATGCACTTGGGATTTTGAGTAATCTTTGGGAATTATGGTACATGATTATGGTAATTAAAAATCCATTGTCTAAAATGCATAGGTAGATGTTAACACATGTCTGAATTTGGTCATTAAAATCAGGTCGCACCATCTGCAGAACATTTTGTTGAAGTGGAGAATTATCACGCACTTACAGTAATGCCTCCAGGAAGTGATGTTATTATAAAAGTATCCTAATGATACAAAATTATTTGTAATATATATATAATTTGTTTATATACTAACATAGCAAAACAAAAAATCTAATATTTATAATAGCAATGAAATGACAGTACTGAACTACTGAAATGTATTTAATACTTTATATAAAAAGCTTTTTTGGTGATGGCAGCTTAAAGACGCCTCCCATATGGAAAATGAAGTCACATGCATTGCTCAGGTGTGAGCTTTTCACAGACTTCAACAGTGTAAAAATCTTGATGGTTCTTTGGCTCTCATCTATCCAATATGGTCTTTATTTTGTATTTTCTATTGGATTAATTCAGGTGATTTGCTGGGCCATTTTACAGCTTGAATTGCTTTCTCTAAAACCATTTAAGAGTTTCCTAGGCTGTGTTTTGGATCATTGTCTTGCTGAAATGTTCACTCTGGTTTGATTTTCATCATCCTGCTAATGATGTTGAACTGAAGCAGCTGATATTAATTTGCAATGACAAAGGGCAGAGGGTTGCTGAATAACTACTGAGAGATTTCAGCTACTGTATGGGCTTTCACTGCCTTTCTACACCTCCCTTTCTTCATGTTTTCAATACTTTTTTTCTGTGTCATTTCATTTTATTGCACATGACGTAATTTGTAAAGTAATATTGTTTTATATATATATATATATATATATATATATATATATATATATATATATATATATATATATATATATATATATATATATATATATATATATATATACTGTATCTATATCTATATATCTATATATATATATATTTATATATATATATATATATATATATATATATATATATATATATATATATATATATACACACACACATTTATTTCTCTGTGTGTTTTAGTAGTTGTACTGTATTATGTGAAGAGTTCAGTTGCAAAAACCTCTAAATGCCATCTAAACTTTTCTTCTAAAATAAAGTTTTTTTTCTCAGGCTCTTGTGGGTAGGTTCAGTGAGTGTACACAATAAAAACTAGACACCTAACAGATTCGATTGATGCATTTATCTTATCTGTATGATCAAAACTGAAAGTGTAATTTAAGTTCTTTTCGGTGTTATGAGGAGGACACATTAAATCGCGTATACACGGTCTTCAACCTCTGGGCGTTAATTCACTTTTATGTCGATAAATTTGATGTATATTTTATCATCTGAAAAGTGAAATAATTTAACATATACATAGGAGGTTAAGACAAATGCTTGTTTTTGAAGGAATTTTCAGATGGCATTTAGAGGTTTTTGCATCTGAACTCTTCATATCTTAAATTAAAATTAAAAATGGTTTACATTAAAAATGTAATAAATTGTATACTTTTACATGGTTAATTTTACAAATAATTTAAATATAGGTCGGGATCTGATCTTGGCAAAATTTTTGTTACATTTATTTTTTTTATTATTTGTTATTTAAATAATATTGTTGTTTTTAAGAGTAAAAAAATTATTTGCTTCCTTTAAATCAAAACACACAAACACGGACGCACACACGTACATTTACTGGCTATTGCTTAAATCAGTTGTATTAAAAACAAACTGACCAACATATGTTTCATTTATAAAATAGTTGTGCACATTTTCTACACCGTATAATTGTAAAGAAAGCCATATGAACACAACTATAGGATTCTAGGTCAGCTGTGCTATACTTTTCACAATCCAAGGTGAGATGAGGGTGAACTGGAAAGAGTGCCACGATATCCTGTATCCGGGCAGAGGAGTTCAACAACTGCTGCCAGCTGTCCTTCTGCAGAAGCGCTGCCAATATCCATCTGTGGATAAATGACTGGAGAATAGCAGCACAGGGCTTTTGGCTGTTAAGAGCGTGGAGGAAAAAAACTACAAGCCCACACAAGAGCACCACTCACCTTTGGGAACACACCAATCTCAGCTGCGATTGTGTAACGTCTCAATTGGCAGATGCGGAATTCAAAGGAAGCAAGAAATCTAGAGTTCAACCAGTCTGTGCACTTCAAAGAAAAAAAAAGGCAAAGTGGGGAAGGCTGAACTCGAATTTTAAAGAGCGATTTTCCCTCTTTTATCTCCCTCAAACACAGATGATTAAAGATTCAATACAGCAAGTAGACTAATGACTCCATAGGGTGCAAGGCAAACTTGGGAGAAAAGACGGGAGATGAGGAAAGGGCCTCTGGAGAATTGTTCGCCACAGAGGAATACGGTTTAAAATATACAAATTTATTCATCTGAAAGTCTGCCGAGGCTCCGTGGCTTCAGGTAGCACGTGGGAGAGAGGAGAACTAACAAGCTCGTCTCACACCTCTTGAGTCAATCATGCTTATAATGATTTGTTTCCTGGTATGACACGCAGTCTGAGGTAAACTGGATGATCGAAATGCACACAAATGACTCAGCACAGGTATCCAACTAATACAAAGAGAAATGACAACTACTCACTGTGACAACTGTTAAAGTCGAAGTGTGTAATTTTTTTTTTTTCCAAATGATAAAATATTTATCCTTTCCTACCTTACAGGCAAAGATGACTGAGTAAGCCATTCCTATAGGCTGATTTCCCTGGAAGTTTAAACTCTGTGGGACTATTAAATCATGGATGTTTGTTTGAGATTTAAGACTTTGCAACACTGACTCAACCAACAGATTTGCTGCTACAATTGCAATTTCCAAACTTGGTTTTCCTGACAAAAAGAAACACATGTTCAAGACCTAACGTGTGATTTTTATGAGAAGTTTGTAAGAAAAGTACTAAAAAACATGGATGAAATTAAAAAAATATTAATAAAATCCTAGTTATGTAGACTGTAATAAAAAAAGTTCTCAGTTAAAATAAATTGTGTCATTCACAATGCGACATGAGATTGATATAGTTCTTTCTCTCATTAAAGCTGGTATACAATCTTATACCTTTGTCTTTTTTGTTAGATTGTCTTTGCTTCCAATCACATTTGCCTTGCTGGAATTGTATATTGTATACAGTACAATTCTTTAAAAGACTGAATGGGTGACTATTTTAATTCATTTTTCCCCTATACATAAACCACATCCCTAGTGTACTTATCTATGGGGCCAGTCTGGGACAGTGTACCAGGTCCATGGTCGGGTGGAATTAGGCTACTTTTTACACTTTTCCTGCTGGTGTCTGCTGGTTCAGCTAAAGGGAAACAAACATGATTGCCACTAAGGGGAATACAAAAAATATGACCTAATCTTAGGGGGACCCCCATTGCAATACAATTTCACCGAGATTGACCACTGTCAACACAATTTTGGTAAAGGGGGACCACCTTCCCATCCCGGAGTGCAGTTTTTGTTGGCTAGTTTTGCGGTGATTATGATAAAAATACTTGGCAACCCTGGTGAACTGTATATTCTAGCTTGATATCATGAGAAAACCTATTTTACAGACAGAAAATAGGCTAATTCATACAATTTCATGAGCTTTCCCTATATGAAAACATACAATTTGTCCTCAAACCCCACCCCTAAACCCAACCGTCATTGGGGGATGAGCAAATCATACTAAAGATGTATGAATGAGCTTGAATGAATGTACAAATCCAAATGAATTCACGCTCTTCGAATGTTATCACTGGATTGAATGTGCCTTATGACCAAGATGGACCACTGTCAACACAATTTTGTTGAAGGGGGACCACCTTCCCACCCCGGAGTGCAGTTTTTTTTTTTTTTGGCTAGTTTTGCGTGGGTTTTGATACAATACTTGGCAACCCTGGTGAACTGTATATTTCAGCCTGATCTCATGAGAAACCCTATTTTACAGAGAGAAAATTGACTAAATTATCCTATTTCATGAGATTTCAATACATGAAAACACAATTTGTCCCCAAACCCCACCCCTAAACCCAACCGTCATCGGGGGATGAGCAAATCATACTAAAGATGTACAAATGAAATTGACTGGATGTACAAATCCAAATGAATTCACCCGCTTGGAATGTTATCTCTCGATTGAATGGGCATTATGACCAAGATGGACCACTATCAACACAATTTTGGTTAAGGGGGACCACCTTCCCACCCCGGAGTGCAGTTTTTGTTGGCTAGTTTTGCGTGGGTTTTGATACAAATACTTGGCAACGTTGGTGTACTGTATATTCCAGCCTGATATCATGAGAAAACCAACTTTACATAGAGAAAATTGACTAAATTATCCTATTTCATGAGATTTCAATACATGAAAACACAATTTGTCCCCAAAACCCAACCGTCATTGGGGGATGAGCAAATCATACTAAAGATGTACAAATGAAATTGACTGGATGTACAAATCCAAATGAATTCACCCGCTTGGAATGTTATCTCTCAATTGAATGGGCATTATGACCAAGATGGACCACTATCAACACAATTTTGGTTAAGGGGGACCACCTTCCCACCCCGGAGTGCAGTTTTTGTTGGCTAGTTTTGCGTGGGTTTTGATACAAATACTTGGCAACGTTGGTGTACTGTATATTCCAGCCTGATATCATGAGAAAACCTACTTTACATAGAGAAAATTGACTAAATTATCCTATTTCATGAGATTTCAATACATGAAAACACAATTTGTCCCCAAAACCCAACCGTCATTGGGGGATGAGCAAATCATCCTAAAGATGTACAAATGAAATTGACTGTATGTACAAATCCAAATGAATTCACCCGCTTGGAATGTTATCTCTCAATTGAATGGGCATTATGACCAAGATGGACCACTATCAACACAATTTTGGTTAAGGGGGACCACCTTCCTACCCCGGAGTGCAGTTTTTTGGCTAGTTTTGCGTGGGTTTTGATACAAATACTTGGCAACCTTGGTGAACTGTATATTCCAGCCTGATCTCATGAGAAAATTAATTTTACGAACAGAAAATAAGCTAATTCATACAATTTCAGGAGATTTCCATAAATGAAAACGTACAATTTGTCCTCAAACCCCACCCCTAAACCCAACCGTCATTGGGGGATGAGCAAATCATACTAAAGATGTACGAATGAGATTGAATGAATGTACAAATCCAAATGAATTCACGCTCTTCGAATGTTATCACTGGATTGAATGCGCCTTATGACCAAGATGGACCACTGTCAACACAATTTTGTTGAAGGGGGACCACCTTCCCACCCCAGAGTGCAGTTTTTTTTGGCTAGTTTTGCGTGGGTTTCGATACAATACTTGGCAACCCTGGTGAACTGTATATTTCAGCCTGATCTCATGAGAAAACCTATTTTACAGAGAGAAAATTGACAAAATTATCCTATTTCATGAGATTTCAATACATGAAAACACAATTTGTCCCCAAACCCCACCCCTAAACCCAACCGTCATCGGGGGATGAGCAAATCATACTAAAGATGTACAAATGAAATTGACTGGATGTACAAATCCAAATGAATTCACCCGCTTGGAATGTTATCTCTCGATTGAATGGGCATTATGACCAAGATGGACCACTATCAACACAATTTTGGTTAAGGGGGACCACCTTCCCACCCCGGAGTGCAGTTTTTGTTGGCTAGTTTTGCGTGGGTTTTGATACAAATACTTGGCAACCTTGGTGTACTGTATATTCCAGCCTGATATCATGAGAAAACCTACTTTACATAGAGAAAATTGACTAAATTATCCTATTTCATGAGATTTCAATACATGAAAACACAATTTGTCCCCAAAACCCAACCGTCATTGGGGGATGAGCAAATTATACTAAAGATGTACGAATGAAATTGACTGGATGTACAAATCCAAATGAATTCACCCGCTTGGAATGTTATCTCTCGATTGAATGAGCATTATGACCAAGATGGACCACTATCAACACAATTTTGGTTAAGGGGGACCACCTTCCTACCACGGAGTGCAGTTTTTTTGGCTAGTTTTGCGTGGGTTTTGATACAAATACTTGGCAACCTTGGTGAACTGTATATTCCAGCCTGATCTCATGAGAAAATTAATTTTACGAACAGAAAATAAGCTAATTCAAGCAAATTCATGAGATTTCAAAATATGAAAACATACAAATTGTCCTCAAACCCCACCCCTAAACCCAACCGTCATTGGAGGATGAACAAATCATACTAAAAATGTACGAAGGAGATTGAATGAATGTACAAATGCAAATGAATTCACCCTCTTCGAATGTTATCACTTGATTGAATGGGCATTATCTGTGGTTATCAGCTGATAGATATGGGCCAATAGGGGCCTTCTACGTCTACTGGTAGGCTCAGAAGGCTGTTATCATCCATTTACATGGTTAATCAGCTATACTAATAGAGAAGACTACAGATCCAGATCTGTTTATACATTAGTGTGATGATTGGGTTTAGGATTGGGGTAGGGGTAGACATTAATAAAATACAATTAATGGGAAATTTAATAAATAATATAAATAATTATCGTTAACTTCCGGACGCAGCCGTTTGTGATCTATAGCTGATTAACCATGTGGATGGATAATAACAGCCTTCCCAGCAAACAATTTTGTGTTAAATAGATGTCTAATAGACATCTAAATGTAGACAGCTTAGCTAAAACAAGGCTAAACTTGGGCTGTCAGTGAAAATTTAATAGACATCTAAGAATAGTCCAAAACTAGTCGTCAAATAGATAGATTTGACAGACTTTATATGTGTAGTCATTCATTTCTGTTTATTTGATGACTACTCTAGTTTTGGCCTATTTTTAGACGTCTATTAGATTTTCACTGACAGTTCAAATTTAGCCTTGTTTTAGCCAAGACGACTATGTTTAGATGCCTGTTAGACATCTATTAGACATCTTTAAAAAAAAAAAAGAAGCTTGCTGGGTTCTGAGCCTACCAGTAGGCGCAGAAGACCTCTACTGGCCCATATCTATCAGTAATAACATTCGAATTGGCTGATGAATTAATCACTAAATCAAAAAAAAAGTTACAAACTACTGTGAGATTGCGTTGCATTGTTCAAAAAATGGCTTGTGGAAAACAAGTTTGAAAACTCATTGTTGCTCTTTTGTTTGAAGAAGGTAATCTCATAATATGGAGCTTTATAATAAATATGCTGTATCAGCTATAAATATATTTGTAACTGGAATAACTGGAATTATTTATAACCACAAAGACCCTTAGTGCAAAAATAAAAATCAAGCTTTTTATCTTTGCTCCATATCAGTGTATAAACCTAGAGAAGGATGGAGCTGCTTTTTTTTTCTTTTAATTTGCCGGCCCTGCAGTTTCTGCAGCACATTCCATAGATAAATGGTCCTTGTCCTCCCCCATGTGAGAGCCAATGGGTGACAGAGTGACAAATGGAGCTGGCTGCCCTGCCCAGTGAGCAGAGATTATTGTCACTCACTGTAGGGGACGGGATTAATGACCTGGACCCAGTGGCAAAGGCTAATCATGGGAGATTAGGCGATGGAAATCCTGCAGGTATTCAAGGAAGAAAAGGGGGCTCCATCTGCAGGTCTACAAGGACGTGGTATTACCTGTGGTAATGGGATGGTGCCCGTTTAAAAGGCTCGGTGCAAAAGTTCAACATGTCCTCTCTACTTAATTGATCATTCTTTTTCTGGTAACTAGTTAAGTCAAATCTTCAGATAGCAGTGTTTTTGCTGTATGCCGTTGATCACATGATCTGATTTCCACGGTGGTGGATAAAGGGAACATTTATGATGTTTTTTTAATCACACAAGCTTAATGCAATCCATTGTGTGCATGAAAAGGGAGGGAGGATGATATTGCCTGAAGCCACTAGAGAGTTTCACTATAAAGAGAGATTTGTACACGGACTATCTCTCATCCCTTGCCAACACCTTGGGAATAGCCCTTATGAATGACCCAATTACGTGCCATTTGTTTTCATGAAAACTTCGCAGGGCACCAATACTCTGAGCATGATAAAGAACATTGCTGAAACTGCTTTGTGGCCGTATATACACAATGTGGTAGAATTTACAGTTTACTTTGTCATCCAGATCCACCTTGACCGAATTTGTGATGATAACTGTACTTGGACCAACAAAAAGGAAGGGGGGTTGAAATTCCCCAGAGACTCCAGTAATACATTCAAAGAGCTCAATTTAGCAAATAAACATTCAAACACGACTTGTAGTTTGTTGTTATGGCAATAGTAAATCTTTTTAGCTGAACAGCTTAATAAATTATTCATTTGGTTAACTGATACTGTATGAGGGCAGCACGTTGGCTCACTGATTAGCACTGTTGCCTAAATAAGGTTGCTGATTTGAGTCCCAGCTGGACCAGGTGGCCTTTCTGTGTGGAGTTTGCAGGTTGCGGCCACATAAAATTCCAGAGTAATTGGTGGTTCATTCCGCTGTGGCGACCCCTGATAAATCAGAGACTAAGCTGATGGAGTATAAGTGAGTGATACTGTACGTAACTGAAATTCAAAAGACTGACATTTAAAGAAAATTGGAAATTCACCCAATCTATTTCCTAAATTCATTTTATTGATCTTGTGAATGACTTCTCTATAATTATTAACTTTTTTTATTTTTTTTGCTAAATATTAATATTTTATTTTGTTTCTATTATCTATTTCTCTCTCTGATGTATGTTGAACTTCACAATCTTTTAGAATAATGTGTCCATCAATGTCTTATAGTTTTATATGTTTTATATCTTAAGTTTTATATGCTGTATCGTAGTGTTTTTTTTTTCTTTGGCTACTATGATATGGTATTGTTAGTAGCTGATGAGCAATATTAATTTTCTCTCTATTTTTAGTGATGCTTGTTGATCATTGTTGTCATTGTATAACTTGTAATAAAAAACAAGATTGTTGTCATAATTGGTTAGCGTTGCATTACATTTTTAAACCCAAAGATATGATACTGATCAAAACAATCTGTTGTTGGTTACTTCACATGTCAGTCTGATGACTTCTGGAACATCCATGTCCTAAATGTTGCCCTAAACCCTTGTGGTCTCCTTTTTGGTCTACATTTCATGATAAGCATGGAAAGCTAGTTTCAGTACAGTATTAGTCGAGGCAGTACATACACATATACATACAGTACACATACATACCCAAGACAAAACTCTCCAGCACCCTTTTAAAAGCTAAAATTATAAATAGGACAACTTATATCCCATCAACTTAATGGACAAGCGCACGCGGTAGACATTTTAAGCCTGAAAGGCCGCAAGTGCACATTCAGTGTGCCATTTTTGGACAGAGCTAACAGTTTACAAGATGTAAACTTCCATTACACAAAAAAAAAAATAAGTCTGAGATTTTATGCAAAGTTTATTGTAAAATCAAACCACTTTGTTGTCTAAAAATGACAATGTAATATAAAACAGCAGTTGACTTTCAATTGTTGGATCTATTGTGACATGATAGCTTGCTTCTAATTATATATACATACAGTATATATATATATATATATATATATATATATATATATATATATATATATATATATATATATATATATATATATATATATATATATATATATATATATATATATATATATATGGCAACGCAGTGGCGCAGTAGGTAGTGCTGTTGCCTCACAGCAAGAACGTCGCTGGGTCGCAGGTTCGAACCTCGGCTGGGCCAGTTGGCATTTCTGTGTGGAGTTTGCATGTTCTCCCTGCGTTCGCGTGGGTTTCCTCCGGGTGCTCCGGTTTCCCCCACAGTCCAAAGACATGCGGTACAGGTGAATTGGGTAAGCTAAATTGTCTGTGAATGTGTGTGTGTGGAAATTCCCAGAGATGGGTTGCGGCTGGAAGGGCATCCGCTGCGTAAAATCGTGCTGGATAAGTTGTGGTTCATTCCACTGTGGCGACCCCACAAGGGACAAAGCCGACAAGAAAATGAATGAATGAATGAATGAATGAATATATATATATATATATATATATATATATATATATATATATATATATATATATATTATATATATATATATATATATACACACACACACACACACACAGTATATATACACATACATACACTCTCTGACTCACTGGCCACTGTATTAGGTACACCTTACTAGTACTGGGTTGGATCCCTCATACCCCTTCAGAACTGCCCTAATCCTTCGTGGTATAAGTTCACTGTACTCAAATGGCCACCACAGTCTAGTACCTTGAAACATTTCTCAGAGATTTTGGTCCATATTGACATAATAACATTATGCAGTGGCTGCACATCCATGATGCTAATCTCCCGTTCCACCACATTCCAAGGGTACTCTATTGGATTGAGATCTGGTGACTGTGGTGGCCATTTGAGTACAGTGAAACTTGAACTTGTCATGTTCAAGAAACCAGTCTGAGATGATTCACACTTTATGACATGGCATGTTATCCTGCTGGAAGTAGCCAACAGAAGATGGGTACACTGTGGTCATAAAGGGATGGACATGGTACACAGCATCAATACACAGGTAGGCTGTGGCGTTGACAAAATGCTCAATTGGTACTAATGGGCCCAAAGTGCCAAGAAAATATCCCCCACACCATTGCACCACCACCATCAGCCTGAACCGATGATACAAGGCAGGATGGATCCATGCTTTCATGTTGTTGATGCCAAATTCTGACCCTTCCAACCGAATGTTACAGCAGAAATCGAGACTCATCAGACCAGGCAACATTTTTCTAGTCTTCTATTGTCCAATAATGGTGAGCCTGTGCGAATTGTAGTCTCAGTTTCCTGTTTTTATCTGACAGGAGTGGCACCCGGTGTGGTCTTCTGCTGCTGTAGCCCATCTGCCTCAAGGTTGGACGTGTTGTGTGTTCAGAGATGCTCTTTTGAATACCTGGGTTGTAATGAGTAGTTATTTCAGTTACTGTTGCCTTTCTATCAGCTTCAACCAGTCTGGCTATTCTACTCTGACCTCTGGCATCAACAAGGCATTTGCGCCCACAGAACTGCCGCTCATGGGATATTTTCTCTTTTTCGGACCATTCTCTGTAAACCCTAGAGATGGTTGTGCGTGAAAATACTCAGACCAGCCCGTCTGGCACCAACAACCATGCCACGTTCAAAGTCACTTAAATCACCTTTCTTCGTTTGAACTGCATCAGATCGTCTTGACCAGGTCTACATGCCTAAATGCATTTAGTTTCTGTCACGTGATTGGCTGATTAGAAAATTGTGTAACGAGCAGTTGAACCTAACAAAATGATCGATAAGTATATATAGGTATATATAAATCTTTACTAATACATATAATTCTTCATCGATATTATTGATCAAATGACATTAGATACATGTGCATGGTTCTAAATATTAAAGCCGGGGATCTGAAGTGCAAAATGGTGAGGATTGTATTTTCTAATGACCATGAATCAAAAAAACACTTTGTAGACAATCTCTGGCACAAACATAAAAATCCAGAACAAGAAATAACACAAAATGACACTCAAGAACAATTCAATGCATTATTACTGGGTCTACATGCATGTGCGCAGGGCTGGCAGGGGGGCACAGACGCAGGGTATAATCCTGGTTTTTACTGCGGGGGCAGAAGGCATGTGGTGCTCGACTGCAGACTTTCTCCCAGCAGCAGCTGTGACACCATCTTTGTATCTTAAGGTGCTGCCTAATCACCCTTGCAACTCTAACTACATCTCTCATGTTTTCAATCAGCCAGGCCCATAAATTATTGTCAGCAGTAATCACAGTCGTCCACTCAGGGCCCGCTGAGGGGTCTTTGCCTGTCTGCGTGCATCGATTCAGTCTTTTCTGGCACTAGACTAACACATCTGAGGGGTCTGAGCGCTCGCCAAACCAACATACCACTGACAGCACTGGAAACGAAGAGGTCTCTCTGAGGAGGTGGTGTTAATGAAAATGATTAACCTATCTGCACAGTGCTGGATGACAAAAATCAGAGCTCATTACATCAAATCTGACAGGCCCGGCATGTGAAATTATTTAGACCGAGTGCGGTGCTGTTCGCGCCGTCCCTCAGCCCTGGCTCAATGTGTTGATCTCTGATTTTAAGTCGGTGAGGGTCAGTCTTTCACAGCATGCTGCTCCGTTCTTTGATTCTTTGAGTGTATGAATTAGAATAAACTGCAAAAAAAAGCCATCTAAATACAAGAAATTAATCAATGATTTAAGAGGATACTGACTAGAATCAATTAAGTCAAATTATCTGCCACCACAGTAAGATCATTTTTTAAGCAAAGAAAAGTTAACTAGTCTTTAGTAAAGAATAAAAAAAAGACTATTATAACACTTTTTCCAAGCAGTGTGTTTAATCGAAGCATCTTAAAACTATTGTAGCTTGTTAATTCTTATTTTGTGCGAAAAGGTCTTCAAACTAGAGTTAGTAAACAGAATAATTCTGTCCTAAAATGTGCCAAAGTGTTTAATTCCAAAAAAAGTGTTTAACTCCATTTCAACCATGTTGAAATGTTATTTGTTGAAAGAATAGTTTTGAGTGTATGATTTTTTTGTTCAAAATCAAATCAAATCATTCATTCATTCATTAATTCATTTTCTTTCCTGCTTAGTCCCTTTATTAATCCGGGGTCGCCACAGCGGAATGAACCACCAACTTATCCAGCACCTTTTTTACACAGCGGATGCCCTTCTAGCTGCAACCCATCTCTGGGAAACCCATCTCACACACTCATACACTACGAACAATTTAGCCTACCCAATTCACCTGTACCGCATGTCTTTGGACTGTGGGGGAAATCGGAGCACCCTGAGGAAACCCACACGAACGCAGGGAGAACATGCAAACTCCACACAGAAACGCCAACTGACCCAGTAGAGGCTCGAACCAGCGACCTTCTTGCTGTGAGGCGACAGCACTACCTACTGTGCCACTGCGTCGTCCAAAATCAAATCAAATTAAGATTATTTTAATAATTAAATCAAGATCACACCCATAGATATTGTTCACAATTTTTAATTCAAATTAAGACAGTAGTTATTATGCAAAAGTATTACTTGTTTCTTCTGAATGTATTGCAATTACAAGCGGGGTGACAGTGGCTTAGTGGTTAGCACTTTCGCCTCACAGCAAGAAGGTCGCTGGTTCGAGTCCCAGCTGAGCCAGTTGGCATTCATGTGTGGAGTTTGCATGTTTCCCCGTGTTGGCGTGGGTATTCTCTGGGTGCTATGGTTTCCCCCACAGTCCAAGCTCATGCGCTATAGGTAAATTAAATAAACTAAATTGGCCATATGTGTGGGAATGAGTGTATGTGGATGTTTCCCAGTACTGGGTTGCAGCTGGAAGGGCATCCGCTGTGTAAAACATATGCTGGATAAGTTGGCGGTTCATTCCGCTGTGGCGACCCCTGATGAATAAAGGGACTAAATGAATCAATCAATGAATGAAGTATAAGTTTGATTGAGCAAATAGCCAATTTTAAAACAGTTGTAACATCTAAAATAAAGCCTTAAGATACAAGGCTGGTCTTAAATTGTGTCTCTTAGGGTGCTTTCACACAAGCACTTTTGGTCCACACCCGAGTTTGTTTGATGTCAGAGTACGTTTAGCTAGTGTGAACGTGTCTTCTAAACTCAGGTGTGCACCCATGAACTGTACCCGAGTCCGCCTGAAAGAGGTGGTCTGGGGTCTGGTTTGCGTGAACTCTGGTCCTGTTCACTTCTGGTATGAATCCAATCATACCAAACTTTAGTTTTCATAACGTTCATTCGTGTGTGTGTGTGTATATCATGTACTGTACCTTTGTGACAAGCAGAACTGAGCCAGCGCAAACATGGTAATAATGTCTGCTTGTCTCCTCCAAAAACAGCTTTTGCAGATATCGCATTATGTTCTGAAAGTTTATAATATTTTTGCAGCAGACAGAGGCGAGTCACGACCGCTATGTGCGTACGTCTTTCCATTTTGTCGCTTTGCTTTTGTGTCTGTCAAATGAATGTGAGACCAAGGTGCAGTGGAGGACTGTGGCCATCCAGAGCCAGAGAAATAAACATATACGCATATATCTATGATCGTAAGTTTTCCCGGTGGGCAGTATGCAAATATTTTTTTTAGAATATGAAAATTATAATTTTACATCACTTTTCTACATCGATGGATAA
Organism: Danio kyathit; assembly: GCA_903798195.1. Lineage (NCBI taxonomy): Eukaryota > Metazoa > Chordata > Actinopteri > Cypriniformes > Danionidae > Danio > Danio kyathit. Next base: position 30,939,371 of record LR812536.1, on the reverse strand, counting down.
GTGACTGCATGGACATTGTCGACAAAGAGTGCGTGTTTGTGTGCATGGAAATGTATTAACCTCCTTCCCTGTTTCATTTGATTTAATCCATGTCCTGAAACACACCCCCTCTCCTGCTTTCAGTTTTCATTCTAGCGGAGGGAGCGATTCGTTTGTGAATGAATCCCCGTTATGAATGACTCGTTCACTTAGCTGACAATGATACAAGTTTCTAGCACCGCAGCATCTTGTGGTCATATTTCATTTACATTGTTTGCTGATTTTTTTCAACAAAACTAGCACAAGCCTAGAATTTAGTGCAAGTTGGTGCTACTTTGCCTCATGGTCAGTGCAGTAAGTGACTGTATTATCATCAATAACGTGACTTATTGAGCACAAAAGTTTGTAACATACAAAAACGTAAAAATGAAATCTTTCCAATGAAATGTTCTGCCTTTGTGCTTTGTATTCTTTGTTTGCTCATTACTACACCTGTAAGCAGTGCTAAAGTCCCGCATCTTCACATTGGCACACTGTCTTGACAAGTGCGGTTGAATGACATTTGTCCTGGGAGCACTGTACAAATGTGGCGGTGCTATTCACGCATGCTCAGGGTCCGAATCTATTGTATATATCTATGGGGGTTCAGAAGGAAGAAAGACAGTGGCTATTTTTCAATTCGCGTTCTTGTGGAGACTGGTCTTTCCAAGTTACCTCGGAAGAGCGAACTCGGGAGATCGGGAGATCGCGAGAACAGAGAACGCGTCCTGTGAGAAATGAGATGCTGCGTTCTTCCTGATGGTCACATGACTGTCACGTGTTTTTAATGGAAACTTATTTAAAAATTACAACATTTATACAACAATTTATTGCTTTTCCCCTTTTTAATATACATATACTAAGCATAAAAGCATTATAAATATACGTTGCACAATACAAATAAAACTATGGGGTGGGGGTAGGCGTTAAAAAATACAATTTATTGGGTAATTTAATAGATAGCATAAATAAGACTTGGTACAACTACTGTTTTTACAGTACTGTGACAGTTGGGTTTGGGGTTGGGGTGGGCGTTAAAAATACAGTACTGTGACGGTTGGGTTTAGGGTTGGGGTTAGGGTAGGTGTTAATAAAATACAATAAATGGGAAATTTATAAATAATATAAATAACTATTAACTATTACGATATTAACTTCTGGACGCAACTATACCCGATCTAGCAACAACCATCCTTTTTTCAGCCGCAATGACTTCTGGGACTTCTCGAGCGTGTTTTCTGCTCAAGTTTGCATTCATGCGTCCTCGATATTAAGAGCAGGTCCAGAAACTTTCAGGCGTCCTCCGTTCTTGTGGTCTTGAGTTTTGGAACTGAACTTTGGCAGTTGATGATGTTGTTACACGAGAACACGAGTATGCAAGAACGCTGAGTGATGTTTTATAAACAAATTTCGGGAGGAGCACGCGCAGACGTTTCAGAATTTCATTACGTCATTGACAATCATTCTATCATCCAATTAGTATTTGACCAAACCCCTATAAATACCAAAATTGTCCTACCTGCATTATCTCACGACTTTAGCATCCCTCCACCACCCCAACACCTCACTTCTTAAACATTATCTACCAGGGGGGAGCTTTCTGGGGCCAGGCTAGACACTTCGCTCGAACCCCAACTCCTCTCTGTTCCCCGATACAGGGAATAACACGAGTTGGGGGTGTCTTCCCCGAGCTCAGAGCCCTCTCCCTGGACAGCACGCCAAATATGCTTTAATTCTTAAACTTCTGTAAGTGCGAACTCGTGAAAGAATGCATATTGAGAAATAGCCAGTGTGAACACAAACCAACCGAGGTGTCGGCAAGAGGGGACAATCGAACTTGGTCCAGGCAATTCAACCAAGTGTGAAATTAAGCTAAATTTAGTAATTAAGCTAAATTTGCAGGTAAATTTGTAGTAATTCTGCAAATAAAGATAAATAATCTTAAAACAATCATAACAATCTTACACAGTATGATCTTGCAAAGTATTGTATTCTTAAATCTTGACCAATAATACATTTTTTTGGTAAGAAATAAGATTGTAACTCTTGACTAGATAAGACGTTTTTGCAGTGTAAAATGAAAATAAATGCATCTCTCTTCTAGTTTCTAATAAACTCATCTGGTGCCTTTGGCAGGCAGCCCAAGTACTCACAGCACAGCCTGCCTTTTTCACCAGCACACACTTTTCTTGCACTGTGAAAACTGCCAGCATGGGGTGGCACAGTCACTTCTGGCGAGAGGATGCTGTCAGTCTAGATCAGTGAGAAACAGCCTTCGATTTCAATTAACTCTCATCTGCCCTAGACAGTCACCATGACGGCCACATTAAGTCAAGAAGCAGGTGGGTGGAGAAGGGAGGATGGTGTAAAAATCATACCTGTCATCGTAGAGTACTTCTGTAATGGAGAGAATGTGGCGTGGTTGTGGTAAACACAGCGAAGCTCCATGCATATGCTAGTTCAGTCTGGGATGGAGGATGGGAGCAATGAGGCATGTAATATCCTGGAATGGAGGAAATGGCTCTTTTTTCGATACATAATAAATTTGTTCTCTGCTCTCTGCTCTAAGTTTCTATTAGCAGTGACGCTAATTGTCTTATTCAGGGAGGCATGAATAATGACTTTAAAATGGAAAACATACCCAACGGATACATGATAAATAAAAATTATACATAATAAAAACATAAGGAATTTGATAAAGAATGTAGACTTGTTTTTCATTTTAAAAATACAGTTTAGGTTTGAGATTGGTATAATGTGTACACATTTTAAAAATGAATATTGTTATCAATTTCTCAGTAAATACAGTCAATAATTTTTGGTTCATTTAAACAAAACAGTTTTATTAAATAGTTATATCCATTTAAATAAGAGTTTGGTTAGCTAACAACTTTAGGAGTCAAAAGATAATTTGTTTAAATTCAAATAAGTTATTGAAAAAAAAATTCAACACAGGCTCATTCTGAACACTTCCCACTTGATACATTTCTGGAGAGCGCTAATTATGTAGCCAGAAGTACGTATGGCTGCATTTCCTCTTTAAAATGAAAGCTAAGGTGCGGTATGACACAGTTTCTTTTCACGCTTACCAGCTGACCGCTTTCCTCCGTGTGGACGGCTTTCCGGCTGTTACCAGTTTGTCCAGTGGCTCGCTGCGTTTGTCGGCGGACTTGAGATGCAGAGAGGAGTTAACCCCCATGACGAGGTTTGAGTCCGGTGAAGAACAGTTCCAGAAAGTTGGTAAGACAAAAACAGAAGCCAAAAAAATAAAATAAACAAGTAAATAGCATAGTGATAATAAGGTCAATTCTTAAAATGTGGTAAAAATCAGGTGGCTGCGAGGGCTTTTCTTTTTCTGGATTGCTTTTGAAAACACTGCGGTTGGGTTTAGGGAAATGGGTGGTTGGGTCAATCTGTGCTTTTAAAAAAAACTATTGGTTGGTTTAGGGAAGGAGGAGGGTGGATCAGTCGATTGGTCCGTCAGTCAGTTGATTGGTCCATCAGTCAGTCGACAGCTGTCTCTGGTGGATTCATACAAAAACAGCAGGTGCAAATGGCACTCGTGAGAGAAATTTGAGATCTTAAAAAGCATACACAGCGGCCTCTGGTGGATTTGCGAAACAAAAACTGCAAAAAAATGTAGCTCCTGGGACATATTTGGCGCTTTCCAGAGATGTATATAGGGGTAAATTTTCAGAATGAGCCTGGGTTAAAAAAATGACAAACTACAAAATTTAAACTAAATTCTATATTTTTAATATTTCTCCTAATTTTTCCTGTTTAACAAAATTTATTTTAAAAATTATTTAACATTTTTTCACCAACATATTAATTTATATGTGCTAATATTTGGACTGTGATCTGAAGATTTTGTTAGATTAGGTCCAGTTCTGGCTTTGGTAGGTACTGAAAAATGTAATGTATATACACAAATAATACACAAAAAAATATTACTTTTAAAAGAGAGAGAGAATTTAAATGAGAGGAGTGTACTCATTTATGCTGAGCACTGTATGTGGTCTGGTTTTGATATCATGGTTTTGACATCATTCTTTATGCTAACCAAGGCTTTATTTATTTGTCCAGTTGTCCACATTTTTGTCCAAAATACAGTTATAAACTGTATATAGTATATAAAAACAATTTATAGTATGATTTTATTTGAATTCACTTAAATTTAAAATTGAATTTACTCTAGTCACCAGTTACTCATCCTTTTTGAATTAGGTTTTGTGCAGATTTCATGCTTGAAAAATTCATTCATTCATTGATTTTTCTTCCGCTAAGTCCCTTATTTATCAGGGGTTAATACAGTGGAATAAACGCCCAACTATTTCAGCACGTTATATGCAGCGGATGCCCTTCCAGCCACAACCTAGTACTGGAAAACACCCATACACTCATTCTTTCACACACACACACACACACACACACACACACACACACACACACACACACACACACACACACACACACACACACACACACACACACACACACACACACACACACACACACACACACACACACACACACACACACACACACACACACTCTCTGTTACGATTTAAGAATGTGTCTAAGGAGAGAAAACATAACACTTATATTATATTATTATTGAGTGGATATTGGGTGGATGCAATAAAGGACAAACAACTTTAACATTTAATGTGTTTATTCATATATAAGGGAATATGATAAAGCCAAGAAAAGAGAGGCATGTGAGCTGTGTACATGCAGTGCAATTGAAAATAAATAGAAACAATCACAAAAATATAACCAAACCAAAAGTTACAGGGGGAAAAAGAAACTTGAGTGGTGCTAAAGCAAAGAACTAAACAAAACCAACATCAACTAGAACACAAGATCCCCTCTAAATTTGCTAAAGAAAATAGCAATGTGAAACAGAAACCGAATTCAATGCCATAGTGATTATATACTACAGCCAATTTAGTTCATCCAATTCACTTATACTGCATGTCAGGGAAACCGGAGCACCCAGAGGAAACGCACATGAACATGCAAACTCCACACAGAAATGCCAACTGGCCCAACCGGGACTCGAACCACCGACCTTCTTTCTGTGAGGTGACAGAGCTTACCACTGAGCCACTGTGCTGCCCTTGCTTGAAAGATATTTCTTACTTTTATTATACGTAGTTGTGCTGAATAATTTTCTTTGAATCCAAAATTTAATTTTAAAAAGTAATTAAAAATGAAACAATTTATTGTGTCCTTGCTATATAAAAGCATAAATGTTTCAGACAACGTGAAATAATTTAAAAGAACATTTTTTTAAAATGTGTTTTTCATATATAGTTTCTATTTAGCAGATTATCCTCATATAATTACTTAAAAGGTCTGTTACCTTTCAACAAATTATATATGGTTAATCTGCTAAGTAAAAAATATATAAAGTTGCAAGAAAAAGTATGTGAACTCTTTGGGATTACTTGGATTTTGGCAGAAATTTCACAGAAAATGTGGTTTGAAGTCACAACAATAGAAAAAGTGTGGAATTAGTTTAGTCTGATTAAACTAATACCACACAAATATGATTTTTTTGTTGTTGTTGTTTACACAACATGCAAACATTCACAATGCAGGGTGGAAAAATGATGTGAACCTTTGGGTTTAATAACTGGTTGACCCTCCCTTGGCAGCAATAACCTCAACCAAGCATTTCCTCTAGTTACAGATCAGACCTGCACAACGTTCTGGAGGTATTTTGTACTGTTTCCTTTTTACAAAACTGTTTCAGTTTAGCAATATTCTTGGGATGCCTGGTGTGAATTGCTCTCTTGAGGTCATGCCACAGCATCTCAATCGGGTTGAGACCAGGACTCTTATTGGGCCACTCTAGAAGGTGTATTTTATTCTGTTGAAGCCATTCTGTTGTTGATTTACTTCTATGCTTTGGGTCGGTGCCCTGTTGCATCACCCATCCTCTGTTGAGCTTCGGTTGGTGGACGATAAGTCTCAAGTTTTCCTGCAAAATATCTTGATAAATTTTGGAATTGATTCTTCCGTTAAACAGCAATCCTTCCAGGCCCTGATGCAGCAAAGCACCCCAAACCATGATGGCCCCTCCACCATATTTTACAGTTGGGATTAAGTTGATGTTGATGTGCTGTACTTTTTTTTTTTCCACAAATGGCATTGTGTGTTCTTTCCAAACATCAATTTTGGTATAATCTGTCTACAAAATATTTTGCAAGTAGTGCTGTGGAACATCCAGGTGCTTTTTTGGTAATTGTTTGTTTGAGACAGCAAAGACTTCCTCCATAGTGTCCTCGCATGAATTCCATGAATTAATGTTTTACCTATTGTAGATTTGTCAACAAAAATGATAAGATCTTCCAGAGTTACATTTCTGTAAGTCTGAAGCTGACACTCTAGGATTCTGCTTCACCTCACTGAGCTGTGCTCTTGCAGTCATCTTTACAGGATGACCATGCCTAGGGAGAGTAGCAGCAGTGCTGAAGTTTTTGCATTTGTTGACGGTCTGTCTTACAGTGGACACATGAATGTCAAGGCTTTTAGAGATCCTTTTTCAACCTCTTTGAATTGAAATCAGATGTACTACATCCGCCATTTTGTCACGTGACTCACAGCGAGAGTTGTGTCGCTTCACTCCCATTCGTGAATTAACTTGCGGGGCATCATGGGATAGTGCAGTATGCATCGGATGCACACCTTAGAATCTCGCCCGAAGTAGTAGGTCATCCAGGTACTTCTTGCATACTGATTTTCGAATTCTATGAATTGGGACATACTACTCAGCTCGCATACTGTTTTTGCATACTATATAGTAATGGAAGTATGCGATTTCGGATGCAGCCTTAGTCTAGAGGCTTTACATACATTTTTCACCCTGCGCTGTGAATGTTTACATATTGTGTTCAATAAAAACATGAAAACATCTAATGTTTGTGTGGTATTAGTTTAAGCAGACTTTAGTTTATTGTTGTGAAAAAATGAAAATCAGATCACATATTCTATACAATTTAAGCAGAAATCCAAGTAATCCCAAAGGGTTTTCTTGCAACTGTATATGAAAAATATATTTGATAATATATTATAATCTATAATCACATATCTATAATGTGAATTTAGATACAAAAAAAATCTATTTCTACAACAGATAGAAACAACCCTGTAATTACACTGTGCTTTACTGCACTCCCATAGCATCTAACAAACTTCAAATCACATCTAACCCATATTAGTGGACATATGCCCCTCAACAATAAACAAAAAGAGCTTTTGGAGGTGAATTCTGGAGAAATGTGGAGGTGTTCTTCAGGGGAGCAGTATGAGATCACAGTCTGGGGAGAGGAGGTGCTGCCCGAGGTTGTTTACCTGAGCTCCTGAATCAGGGGGGATTCGCTGTGCTGCACCCTTGTTGGGCAGGAAGCTCTCAGTGGGGAACAGCCTGAGGTGGAGGGTGGTAAACATGGCCATCCCAGCAGACTCTACAGGAGCTCCAGCAGACACCTGACGATTACAATGGATAACAACGGTGAGTCTATTAACATACATAACTGGCAAAAAAAAAAACATGATACAGCAAGAATGTTTAAATCAAAGAGTTTGAGATGTGCCCCTAAAGATTACTGATATGTTCTAGAAAATATGACTGGGAAATCATGTCTTTGTGATGCTACAAATGTATCAGTTTAGATAGCAAAAAGATCTTGTTCAGAGTGATAGATGTGGGTTCAAACAGTTTCAAACGATCTAAAAATATATTGTATACCTTCATAAAATTGTTTTTTAAAACCATAACAATAAAGAAAGCTAACATTCTGTATAAAACATGAAGCCTTCTTAAAGGGCAAGTAAGATACAGAAGGAAATAATTAAAACAATTAAGACAAACATAAATGAGTGAAACTACAAAGACATAAAGATAAATAAATAAATAAATAAATAAAATTGTAATAACATAGAAATAATATCCATATAACTAACTACTAAAAACCTAACAATATGTCATTATTATATAATGTATATATTCAGTATGAATATACATATTGTATGTGTGTGTGTGTGTTTATGTTTGGTACATCTGCCTTTACATGCACATGAACGTCAATGAACTTTTAAACCTTAAATCCATAGGGTTTAATATGAAGTTGGCCCACGCCCACCCTTTACAGCTATAACTGCTTCGACTCTTCTGGGCAGACTTTTTACAAGGTTTAGGTGAGTGTTCATGGGAATTTTTGATCATTCTTCTATAGGCAATATTTTTTTTTAAATAAAAAAATTAAAAAGCTAGAAGCACATTTTTGAGGTCAGGCATTCTAATTCATCCCAAAAGGTGTTCTACTGGGTGAGAGTTAGGACTCTTCACCTCGCAGACAAAAATACAATATCTAGCATGCTAAATTATCAAGACTAGTCGGCCGACTCAACCCCACATAGGGTCAGATGTAGTGACAAGCTGCCGCTGACTCTGATTTGATTTAGATCGCTTTCCTGTAATACTATTAATTTATTTATTTCCATACACTTTTATACAATTGTAATTTACTTACCCCTTTCTTTGTTTTGTTAGACTTTTTTCTTATTGCAGTTAATTTAGCTTGCATTTTCCCACTTTTGTATCTCACATATTGATCTCCTGATTGTGGTAGTATATTTTCATTCATAAATAAATAAATAAATAAATAAATAAATTATATATATATATATATATATATATATATATATATATTATATATATATATATATATATATATATATATATATATATATAATAACAATGTATATACACACACACACATATATATATATATATATATATATATATACTAAAAACTGTTGGGGGTATTTACAGTTTTAACCCAAAGAATGACCAGTCTGTCAGAAGTATAGCCAGAGTCAGAGATTCAAATAAATAAATAAAGTTTACTGAAGATAGTTTGCAGTTTCATCAGCAGAAGCCAGCTTCAACACTTACCATGAGTTCCTAGGCCCCTCTGCTTACAATCACAAACCAATAACAATTATACTCACATAACATCATTATCTTCGTCATAGATATAGGTGTTCTAACCTGATTATATATATATATATATATATATATATATATATATATATATATATATATATATATATATATATATATATATATATAATAAATTATATTGAAATTGACATATATGTTGAAAATAAAACATGTTATTAATTAAATATATTATTCTGCCCAAGAAAAAAATACATTGACAATGTAAAATATTGTTTTTATAGACAACAAATAAATTGAATTACTTTGTTTCGACTTCAATAATCAATATCCAAGTAAAATTGTACTTTGGTCTAAACTATAATAAATACATGTAACGTTAGGCTGGTGTTTAAAGAATGGCTATGTGTTAGAAACACATAAAAAGCACATAAAGAGTACGGATGTTTCCCAGAGATAGGGTTGCAGCTGAAAGGGCATCCGCTGCGTAAAACATATGCTGGATAAGTTGGCGGTTCATTCCACTGTGGCGACCCCAGATTAATAAAGGGACTAAGCCGAAAAGAAAATGAATGAATGAATTAATAAAAATGTACTTTAATTGAAAAACACAGTAGTTTAATTTTTTTTTCAGTGTGCGGACAGACCAAACAGATGTAATGTGTCATCTGACTTAAATTAGCACATTTTCATTTACAGTATAAAGTTAGCACTTTGTTCACATTGGCCTCTGAAGCTTACAACCGTCTTGTAATTTAAGATACATTTTTTAAATGTATTGTTCTGTCCTTGAGCCTGTTAAAAAAAAAAACATATGTACTTTATATCTGACACATAACACCCCTGAAGAGAAAAGGGGATTTTTTTGAGGATAAAAAAAACCAGAAGACCCTACTATTGGTAACCAATGCAATACACTTTCAACGTCTCTAAGATCCTGCCAAGCACTTTGCATAGAACAGGACAGTATTACAACTATTTATAATAAGACGAATCTGTTCCAGAATCATCTCCAACAGCACACTAAATGTTCCACACTGTAAAAAAAAAAACTCCTTGTGGTTGGCAAGGCTACAGAAGGCCATTGTACCAGCACTGTGGCCAAAGATCTACAATCTAGCACCTGTAAAAGCCATACTGAAGCAACATGTGGTCAAAAACTCAACTTTTCATTTCACGCCATTTCATCCTACGATGGCTGCCTGAAACGATGATAAACACCACACCAAAAGCCCCATTCCCTTTTTGATTTAAGACTCTTTCCTCAATCCCTCAGTGCGAATATTCCCTGAAAACACCCTTTGTGCTCGATTCCCACATACGATATAAATACTATGTCTGTGGTTACTGTAGGTGAAAGTATGAACATGCCACTAAACGGGGAGCTTAAGATTCAAAGAAAACAAAAAGGAAGGTCAAAGTGCTCCAAATACAGAATGGCAACTTACTATAAAGAGTTCTGAAGCCTTGCCTCAACGGATTACATCACTTCATTGTTGTTATAAGCGGGACACATATGATCAGCGTTTGCTTCCAGAGGATGTGTGTCCGAGCCAAAACACAGTTCCATATGCATCCTGTTGAATCCATGTGTCCTTCATATCATCTCCATTCACTTTGTTCCTCAGCCACTGAATGTCGATCGTATAGCATTCAAGGCTCAATCTATACACTATTAGCTGTTAGCGGAGAGATGGTTTTCATATCCTGCTTGGACTCAGTTGAAGGAGTGAGAGGGACGGGGGAATTATTTGGCGTGGGTGAATTTAGAATGGTGAACAATGGCAAGACTTTTGGCTTGTAATGAAAGTGAAATCTGAAAAATCATTGAAAATAAAAGCTACTCTCGAGAAAACACAAAGGAAATAAAGAAATAAAATGTGTTCTGTACAAGTTAAGCACAATGGTTGTGGATTTCTGGCTTTATGTTGATTAAGACAAATGTGCCGTATTTCCACTTGCCACTCAATCGAAAAAAGTAAGCAAGACAGATACACTCACTCACTCACTCACTATGCCTTGGCTTCATCGCTAACTTATAAGGTTTCACCACAGCTGAATGAACCATCAATTACTCTGGCATCTGCTTTATGTGACTGATGCCCTTCCAGCCGCAAACCAGTACTGGGAAACAAGACAATTACACTCTCATTAAGGTGGAATAGGCCAATTTATAAGTAGTATAGCCCCTAAAATACAAATATCAGTGATTTTAATAATTTTTTTTATAAAGTCTGTATTATTATGTGGAAATAAAATTTCATTACACTGTAAAAAATTATTTGTTAAGTTTACTCGTAGCTTTATCACATTAGTACAATTTACTAATGTAGAAAAGTAATTCTTACTTATATTGAGTCACATTTACTTAGGTCAAATGCAGTGGTGGCTGGTCAATAGAGGGCGCTGGGGCGCCGCCCCCCTTCAAGTTAGACCCCTTTAATATGTTAATGTTTATTATCACAAATATTAACAAAATAAATTGATTTAATTATAACATTCTAACATGTATTGTAGTCATACTAACATTTATTGAAAAAAAATGTATGAACAATATTTTTTCATATGTGTGCGGGGCGCCGGACTAATGAGTGTCTATGTAGGTACACAAACTTTTGCAATGCACGTGATATGACGATTAGGCCTGTCACAATAATCAATATATCGACTTATTGCACAACACATGGACATCAATTCAATTATTTTTAGTGACGCAATATATATCGCCCATACATAAAAACAATTCTAGCAACATTTTAAATGATTGTGCAACATCTCTACCTCTACTGGAGTTGTCAGTATGGTTAAAAACACTACAGTGTTTAGTATAAATTACAATACTATATTTTCATGTGGATGTCTGACAACTGAAAATAGATCTGGTAGCAGATATACTACTTTTCACCTTGCACTTTTTTGTTAACACTAATTATTATTCATTTAGGATATGCGTTTTCACATTCTGATTTCAATGCCTAATTATTGAATTGGTAAAATGACTATAATTAAATATAATATTCTTAAGAATAAAATATTGTGTGTTTTTTGAAAGTGTACTTGCATTGTGATATTATATTGTCATTCTGGCATTATATAATGAGTGGCATAAAATGGTCTTAAAATGACAACAATATCGTTTATCGCAATATATTTTGGTGCAATATATCGTACAACCAAAAATAGATATCGTGACAGGCCTAATGACGATAAGCTCTAATTGGCCGGTTTTAAATTGTCCCTGGGGCGCAGCGCTCTGCGCCCCGAAACCTCCCATTTTAGTTGTTAGAACGAATCATATTTGTTTTTATATGATTGGCCTTATGTGATTGGACCATTCTCACCAAAGAGCTTAGAATGCAATTTCTCGAGATGAAGGAAAATGCCGTTGTATCTTTGCAAAGATATCCGTTCACAAGGCATTTGGATGAAGAAAAAAAAAAAGAATCAAAAGGCTTGGACCAGATCGACCGTCTTTGCAAATTCACCAGTAGTCAAGTGATGGCGAGCGCGCGATTATTCGGGGCTTTTCCAGCACTTGTTATGACAAACGGAGTCCGCTTAGGACCGGCAGGTTCATGTAAGTCATACCTTTTACTATTTCCGTGTTTGCTGTTCAAACAGCATGACGCAAGAGAGGCTGAATGCATTGGCTACTATGCTGTCAATAGAGAAGACACTGGTGACTGAGATGACTGACTTTAACGGTTATTAAGAAATTTGCAAGCCAGAAATAAAAAAGGAGAGCATAATTTATTTTCAAGTAGTGCTACTGGCCAGTGATTAGGCAACATTTGTATGTGTGTGTGTGTGTGTGTGTGTGTGTGTGTTTACTGATTATCTTGATTACTTCATTACTGATAATAAACCCAAATTGAACTAAAATGAACTGATTTGTGATGCAGTTATTTATATGCTTTAGTCATATTTTTGTTTTTTGATACATCACCTGAAAAATGGCTTTTACACTCTTACTTTACCAACAATTAGATTTTTTTCTGGTGTTTGCGCCCCCCCCCAAATTGTTTAACACCAGCCGCCACTGGTCAAATGTCCATTCATTGATTGATTGATTGATTGATTCATTCATTTTATGTTTGGCTTAGTCTCTTTAATAATCCAGGGTCGCCACAGTGGAATGAACTGCCAACTTTTGTTTTACGCAGTGGATGCTCTTCCAGCTGCAACTTAGGTCAAATAAGTCATCCCACATTCATATAAAGTATTATTTACAAATGTAGTTGAAGTACTACTTACTTATTCTGAGTCACATTTACTTAGGTCAATTAAGTCATCTCAAATTTATATCAAGTATTATTTACTAGTTGAAGTACTACTTACTTATTCTGAGTCACATGTACGTAGGTCAATTAAGTCATCTTAACTTTATATAAAGCATTATTTACTAATGTAGAAATAGTAATTCTTATTTCTACTGAGTCACATTTACTTAGGTCAAAGCTATGCGTCATAAATGCTAGCACCCTGCTAGCCATTTTAGATTAAACAATTTAGCTAGGTTAAATTCGCTCTTGTTGCCCACATAAAGCAATTAATACAATATAATATCTCACCTGTGTGTCCACAAAATGGAAAATGTTCGCTTTTTTTCTCAGTTTGCATTGTGAAATCGCCAGTTTGGATCCCATTCAAGTGGTGCCACGCAAGTGAATGCACCTTCTGTCTGCGCATGTGCAGATCTTACTCCACCTGCTGACCAAAGTGTGATACTGCATGGCTCCAACCTTTAGTCAAACCTACTTGATGAACTTCAGTACAGTTCACTAAAGTCCATATTGATATCTCAAGGGTGCATACAGTATTAGTACTTAAAAAGTACAAAAGTTTTCCTCCTAAAATCTTTAGGTACTAATGTGTACTTTTGAGGCACCAATATGGACCCTTTAAGTACAAATGTGTACCTTTTGAAAAGGTACCACCCGAGTGACGACTCGCATACAATGAAAAAAAATACTCAAAGATGATTCCATGAATTTAAGTATTATTTAAGTATAATTATTGCTAGATCTCAGTGCTGCATTTCACACTGTCAATCACAGCATACTTCAGGATAGGCTGGAAAACTGGGTTGCGCTGTCTGACATGGTCCTCAAATGGTTCAGATCTTACCATGAAGGGAGACTTAGAGAAACTTGTTCATGCTTTCATCAGCAGCAGGGTGGATTACTGTAACGGTCTCCTCATGGGCCTTCCCCAAAAAAAAAAAAACAGTCAGACAGTTGCAGCTCATCCAGAACGCTGCGGCCAGGATTCTGACCAGAAGCAGAAAATCAGAGCACATCACACCTGTCCTCAGGTCTTTACATTACAAATATGCTCACTGAATACAAACCTAATAGATCACTCAGATCTTTAGGATCACATAAACTAGAAATTCCAAGAGTTCAGTCAAAGCAGGGTGAATCGGCTTTCAGCTACTACGCCCCTCGCTGCTGGAATCAGCTTCCAGAAATGATCAGATGTGCTCCAACATTAGGCACATTCAAATCGAGACAGAAAACACATCTGTTTAGCTGTGCCTTTACTGAATAAGCACTGTGCTACATCCGACAGATCGCATTATTGTGTCTTTCTTTTCTTTTTCATTCTTTTTTAACCCGTTTTAACACATTTTTATCTGTTTTTAAATCATTTTTATATTTTGGTTTTTATTTTCTTATACTTGGCTTTTTTATTCTTGTTTATATAAAGCACTTTGTATTGCCACTGTGTATGAAATGTGCTATATAAACAAACTTGCCTTGCTTGCCTTAAGTAATTCCTTTTAAGTTGAACATTACTCAATTTAATTTGCTTGTTTCAATTTAACCAATATAAATTGTTTGCAACAATTTTGCTAAAATCATTTTTTTCAGTGTACCTTTATTTCTGAGAGTGTATAAGAGCAGTGAATGGGAGAGTACTGCAAGTTTTTCATTCAATAATAAAAGAAAAACACTACAAAAGTGTTTTCATGATTTGTTCCATACAAAGATGCTGATTTGAAACACCTTACATAAGAGTTAACTTGTTTTTTGTAATTTGATGGAAATATATTATACAAAGTATTGTTTTACAAATGTACATACTGTCCTTTAAATACATTTACATAGATTAAGGATTTAAGAAGCTGATGACCGTTAAATATCTGATTACTGTCTTATGAAAAGGGTCTATTGTCCACTTGTGATTGGATTAATGAAAACGTATCTTAATAAAAAGTATAAATAGGTCTAATTCTGTAAAAAGAAAAAAAAAGATGAACTATCCCTTTACTGTAGATACTGTGAGGTATAAAAGTGCACAAGGACAAGAAAGGACAAAAAAGGAGAGAGAATCCCTATCAGGAACATAATGAAAGGCAGAAGAGAGGACGTAATAGAGGACAGCAGGGCAGACTTGGTAGAGGGCATCAGTCTCCTTTACCGTGCGATCACATTTCGCCATACACAGGATGAGTAGCCCTTCAGGTGAGCGCGGTTGTCAACAGAGACAAACTGCAGCTCTTGGGACTGCCCCAGATCTGACAAATTATCCCCCTACATCAGTCACCTCATTTGATTGTAGGAGGCATCCCGCGCCCCGCTCAGGGTCATACCAAGCAGCAACCACAAGCTGTTCATCTCCAGGTGTCCATTAATGATCTTCTCCTTGATGCCACTCTCAAGTAGTGTACAGTGAAGTGCAATGCCTCACCCTGCTAATTACCAGTGAGAGGACAGGAAGTGCGAAACTCACTAATGCTCAGCTAAATGTCAAACAGCAAACTGCTGACTCTTTAGTTGTTGTCGAGGCTTCTAGTTTCGTTGGAGAGCTGGTGTTGGCTTAATGCAAATGCGGAAGGAAAGTACGTCTTTGAAGTTCGGGGCTGTAGGGATAGTTGACAAGGACAGGAACATGGAGGCGGAGTGAGGGGGAAACTGCTGAAAAGCTCCACCCCTATTAGCATATCAGACTCATTAGCATCCCACAGGCAAAGACCCCTGGGAGAGAATGAAGCCATCTTACTGTGAAATCTTATCCTCCCGATCTGAGCGTACTCTTCATATCCTTCCCTTCAGCTGAGCAAAGTAGGACGACCTGTAGAGCAAAGCTTCCCGCGTTTCGCATGAGTAACTACCCCCCCCCCCCCCCCCCCCCCCCCCCCCACCCCTCTCCATTAAGCTGTTAAGCCACACAGTCAATTATCCTGGCTCAGGGAGGCAGTGGTTCATCCAGAGCCCGAGAAAACGATATGCTTTGGTGGACGGGCAATGAGAGGAGAGGGTGCCGTGAAAGCGTGTACTCAAGCCAAGCTCTTTCTCATGAGGAGAAGGTAAAGCAATTAGATGCTTCGTTGCCTCCAGTGTTACATAAAATCTAAGGAGGATAAAAATGAAAGGCCATAATAGGGACATTTTGAACTATTATCACTTGGGTGTCAGATTTAGTGTCGTGGCAAAGGAGCACCGTTCCGTTTATTAGTCTACCCTTAAAAACCTCGGTCTGGCCTTTTGCTGAGACATTAAAGGATTCGTTGGCACAAAAGACTCTTTTTGAGCTTGAGATTGATCTACGATTTTACAAAAAGAGCTATTTACCATACACTATCAGGGCCCTAATGATTTCTTTAAAATGAAAAACTCTTAAGTAGCGAACCTAAATAATTGTCATTGAAGTTTTGTTTAAATTAGAACACATTTAAACAGTTGATCTTACTAGTAAGGTAGAACTACTTTATTTATTTAGTAGAATACTACTTTATTAGAAAATAGAAAATTATTAAATAGATATACCTAACATCTCAGCTTGAAAGTCTTTCTTACACTCTCAGAAAAAATTATACAATATTGTACCAAGGAAGGTACAAGCCCTTGTCACTGGGGCAGTACCTTTTTATGTAACAGAATTGTACCTTAAGACAAAGAAACAAATTTGTATCATTGCAGTTTTTACCTTTAAGGACATGATTTGTACCATGGGAAACCAAAATGTACCTTTGGTCTTTAAAACCTGCAGACACAATATTGTACCTTCATCGAAGGTCAAAATCTGATCCATGAAGGTACCACTACAATGACGAGACGCTTTGTACCTTAATAGTGTCAAATGTGTTCCTTCACAAACTATTAAAAGGCATTTTGCTGTATCCAAACTGTGTCAATTTATTTTCAGTAAATATAAAACATCAAATACATTTTTGAATAATGTTTTTAAAAAGATTTCTTATAAATGCACCTTTTCCCATTTACAATAAAGAATAAAAAATACTTTAACAAATCAAAAGATCTATTTATTGCTAAACATTTCACAACACTTTTCACAAAAATGTTACAGAAATACATTCTCCCATGTACAATATAAAACTTTTTTTTCCCAATTTTCACACAACACTTTTGTAATCACTTAAAAGTTAATTTATTTATTTTTAAAATAGAAATAGAATTATGCAAAAGTATTGTAATGAGATATGCACAATGTTTGAATAGTTTTACAATACTAAAATGTCTGCATGCACACTTTGAATATGCAGGACTTTTGCCAGTTCACTTGCGTAGTGGAAAGCAAATGCCAAAAGGTGCGGATATCAATAATGAAAATGTATTTTTCAGAAAATGTTTAGTTTACAATACCTATACTGTAGTTTTGTTTTACTGTTTGTTTTGTATTATAGAACTTAAAAATGAATGTTGTTGAGTTTCTTTAAACATATGCTTTTTAATGATGATTTTTGTTTTAATATGGAAATGATTCATAAATCACTTTGCCTTTCCAGTCTTATTTATTTTCATAGATATTGTAATAAAGGAGGAGTTGTTCAACACTTATGTACTTTTTTTATGAGAACAATTGTATATCTTCATTTCAATTGTACCATAAAAGTTACAGAACAGTATCATAAGAGGTCTTTTCTGTACCATATAAGGTACAACTTTTACAAAGGTACAAAACTGTTCCTTAACAAACATTATTTGTACCACCGTGTACCTTTTCTTCTGAGAGCGCAGAGTATTCTACTTATGTCATGCACAAACATTTAAAAGCACATTTCCATCTTGGATTAATTGTTCACAAATTAGCAACAGCTGAAAAAAAAGGTTCAGGCTCTCTCTGAGGGTTTAGAAAGCTCTGAAAGTTTAATTTGTTTTAAATAATACAGTAGCTCCAAAACATGCAAATGTAAAAATAATATATGCAACTTTTGTTATTATCTTTACCAAAGACTAAAATTATTCTAATATAATTTCAAGAGTTCACACTTAGATATTGCTTGATCATATTAGTGCAATTGGCATGCTTTCCCTGGAAAGGGGGTGGATGGGGAGATTCTTAAAAAATGAAGATAAGGGAGCAATTCTAGACAGGCTATTTATAGTGAGTTTGGATTAATCCAATTGGCTTACTAATGATTACAGATGGGAGACCAGCCGTGATCAATCATATCACCTGCTCCTCTCAAAATTAGTTTGTGAAACTTCACAAAAAATAAAGTAAAATCTCAATTTTCATGAATCACGAAATAACTCAAATAAAGCTGCGGTCACACTGGACTTTTCCCTCTATAGACCTCCATTCATGCGCATGCGAATTCGTCAGACCGGAAACGCAAGGTCATGCACCAGATTTCGCAGGTTGCTGCAGTGCAAAGTTCAAGCTTGGTGAACTCTGACCTGCGAAGTCGCATCACTTGACTGCGTGAGACGAATCGAAGATCAAAACATGACCTCTCTTGACAGAAATTTTTAAATATTTTTTAATGTCTAATCATCTTGTTTAATCCCGCCTCTTTTTGCAGCACCTTGCGACAGAATTTCGCAAGCTCAAACTCTAGTGTGACTGCGGCTTCAATCTGTCCACAAATTATTTTAGCATTAGATAGATTATATTATAATCCCAATTCAACTGTTAAAACCGCTGTAAAAAGAGCAAAAGTCCAAAACATCTCCAACCTTAAAGCAGATGATCAACAGCAGCAGCAGCAGCAGCAGCAAAGAGCACACCAGTGTCATTTCTGTCAACTGAAAACAGGAAACATGTGCCTTCAATTTGCACTGGCTTACCAAAATTAGGAAGTTAAAAGAAAAATATTGTCTGATCTAATGATTTTCGATTTCTGCTTAGACATTCAGATGGTAAAGTCAGAATTTGCTTTTAACAACATGAAAGCTTGGATCAATCCTACCTTGTATCTGCACTTCAGGCTTTTGATGCTGATGTCAAGGTAACGAGTATAATTACTTTGCAAACTTTGAAGCGTCTATGATTTGATCATTGTAAAACTCCACAGTCTACCTGACAATATCCATACCTTTATAACCACAGTGTGCCCATCTTGTGGTGGTTACTTCCAACAGGATAACACACCATGTCACAAAGCTAAAATCTTTATAAACTGGTTTCATGAACAAGACAACTGACCTCCTGAGTCACCCGAACTCAATCCAATAGAGCATTTTTGAGCATGCTGGATGAGATTCACATTATTAATGTGTAGCTATTAAATCTGCAGAAACTGATGCCATAAAAAAGATACTTCCATGTCAATATTGACCAATACCTCTGGGGTATTATACTTTTGAGGAACTTGTTAAATCTATGCCAAATCCAACATGGTACAAACAATGCATTGAAATAAGTGTATTTTTAATGAGTGTGTCTAATGAAGCTTCAATGATTATGCAAGGGAAACATACTGTACTAAATAATCACAGTTTTGCTTTTATACACATACTGGAAAATTTTGGTAGAGATGTGAGAGCCAATGACATTTAAAAATATACCAATCTTTGGCTTTTATCGGAAAACTGGAAAAAATAAACAGAGCAGTGAATTTAGCACTGTTATAGTGAAAATAACAAATAAAGCTGTTGCAACATAGGCTCATTCTGAAAATGTAGATCTATATAAGTTTCTGGAAATTTCTTTCTGGAAGTATGTATGGCTGCATTTTGTTTTTAAAACAAACGATACGGGGCGGTATGACGCCGCTCCTTTTTGCACTTACCAGCTGACCGATTACCTCCATGTGGACGGCTTTCCCGCTGTTGCCAGTTTGCCCAGTTAGCTCACCATGTACGTAGGTGGACTTGAGACGCAGAGAGGAGTTGACCACAAGGGTGAAGAACGATTCCAGACAGCAGGTAAGCCAAAAAATAAATAAATAAACAAGTAAATAACAGTGTGAGAATGTGGTAAAATCTAAAATCGTGGTAAAAATCAGGCAAGGGCTTTTCTTTTTCTGGATTGTTTTTTAAAATTGTCTGTTGGGTTTAGGGAAGTAAGTGGGCGGGACAATCGGTGCTTTTAAAAACACTATTGAGAATGGGCCAATCGATCAGTCATTCAGTCACTCATTCAGTCACTCAAACAGTCAGTTGACAGTGGCCTCTGGTGAATTTTGGTGAGAGAAATTTGAGATGTCAAAAAGCGCACACAGTGGCCTCTGGTGAATTCGCAAAAACAAAAACTGGAAAAAAACGTGGCTCCTGGGATGTATTTGGCGCACTCCAGAAATGTATATAGAGGTATGTTATCAGAATGAGCCTGGGTTGAGTTATATAGAATAACAAAACGTTACTCAATATTTGTCAAAATATGCAAAGCTGGGGAGACCCAGGTACACAATTACAGAAATATGTTTTTTTTCACCATTTATAGGTTTTACACTGATCTATATATTACATTTTGAATTTAAAACAATTTAATAGTTAAAAAACTATAATTAAGGAACCAATTATTTCTTTGATAACTGGAAAGGAATATTTGAACCTTTTGGTTTACAATATACTGATGCCCTGTTATTCTCAAGTTTATTGGTGATAATGGTCAGGAATGTTGGACCTTTATTGCCTTTTTAGCATAAGAAGAGGACAGAAACTAGCCAGACAGTAATGTGTGAATTGTGGAGCGAGCTAAATAAAAAAAATCTGCATTTTTTAGTAAGTGTTCCTTTTTTTGCTTTATATATTTGCTTTTCTTGCCATATATACTGTGTGTGTATGTATATATATATATATATTTGTAGAGCAACACATGTTTTGTTGTCATTAATATTTTAATAAATAGAGATATGAACAAAAGCAAGTGATGCATCAAAGTTTGATTTAAAAAAAATCTTGAATGGTGATAAAATCTTTATAATCATTACAATAATTTATAAAAATAATTAGTTTCTAAATATTAAATGATAATAATGATATGACGTAGTTCCGGAAACTTTGTTTATCTGTCTGATTTTAAGGTGGGTTTCTTTTGACTGCCCCCTGTTTTTTAAAAGAATATCACAACGGCGAACGCGGCAAGTATAAAAGCCTTGTCCATTTCGTCAGGTGCGCATGCAGTCAGCGGAGGTGCGCGATGCGGCACCTGGTGAAAGTATAAATCCAGCTTAAGAAGGTCCATATAGATTTCAAAGGCAGATACTGATAAGATCTGGGCCTGGTCAGGGCCAATATATCTGATGACTTTGAGGTTTTATGATGTGGTTACATTTTGATTGGTCAGTTTATATGTCTCAGTAATTGGGCTTTGGTTACATGGTCAAGGAAGATACAAAATAGGTGGTAAACTTTGCTCCTCTCCTGCTCTGGAGTTTATCTTTTCTGACTCTACTGCTATCAGGCTCTCTTTGAGGCCTACTCTCTGGTCTTTGTCTCTCTCTTGCTCCCTCTGTCTCTCGCCCACCTTCTCTCTCTCTCAAGTAACTTTATTTTACATTTAATCTGGTTACAATTATTATCATATGTTTATATAATTCTGTGTATTATCATTTTAAACAGTTACTTTGTAACTAATTCAGTTGTAACCATAGAAAGTTATTGTCATTAAATAATTTCATTTTCAAGAATTTGTTCAGTACTTTTGATTAAACATCAACACTTAATTGCTCCATATTGCAATACAATACAATCGCGTAATAGCAACCCTCTCCCACATTTTTCATTCATTCATTCATTCATTCATTTTCTTTTCAGCTTAGCCCCTTTATTAATCTGAGGTCACCACAGCAGAATGAACCGCCAACTTATCCAGCATATGTTTTACACAGCGGATGCCCTTCCAGCTGCAACCCATCACTGGGAAACATCCATACACACTCACATTCACACACATACATGACGGACAATTTAGCTTACCCAATTCACCTGTACCACATGTCTTTGGACTGGTGGGGGAAACCGGAGCACCCAGAGGAAACCCACTCGAACACGAGGAGAACATGCAAACTCCACACAGAAATGCCAACTGACCAAGCGACCTCCTTGCTGTGAGGCGATCGTGCTACCCACTGCGCCACCGTGAAGTCCTTCCCACATTTTTAACTATTAATACTGCCCTTACTGTATTAATACTGCCGTTTTTGTACAAGATTGCAGAAGGATGGTTTGACTTGAAATATAGTTTTTCACCATCATGCTGATAACTTTTTAGTCATTCGGCAATACTACAGTTCGAAGCGCTCTAGTTCAAACCCAAGCTGTGTGTCTGCTAAACAACCTGTGATGCACATCTGGACAGGAAGAGGTTTTTATGATTATTTAACAACAGACGGAAGCTGTCCATCTCAGCCAAGCACAAAGCCACAAAAGGCGTTTTTTCATGTGGTCACTGTGAAAAACACCACTCACATCTGAAAAATTTTCATTTTTCCTTTCTTCTACAGACATCCATGCCACTCAAAGTCACCATTCCCCTGGGCAATGACCAGCAGCTACTGGTCCCATTCTTACAAAACACTACTTCTTCACCCCATACCATTAGCATATGCCATCCACATGGTTGGCAGGGAACAAAAAAACGCACTGTAGTCGACTCAAGCTTTTGTTTGAAGCCGCTTCAAAAGGAATGAGTGAGGATTTAGAGTACAATGTGGAAGCAACCCATTTAACAAGCTTCCCCTTGAGAATAGAAGAGAGGGGGAAACGTTGTAGACCGAAAATCTCCTAACCCCTGTGCGCAGAAGAGACGTTCAGAGTAAATAGATTTACTAGAGAGCGCCGGCTCATGATTATGCGAGTATGTATGCTTTGGAAGCGCGGGGTAGCGTGCAAACAGCCTGTGAAAAGAAAGTCATTTTCCATTTCTCAAATAACTGTACCTCAGACTTCGCTGTAATTTCACAATCTGCAAATCCCACTTAGCCTAATGGGAAAAGTGGTTGTGGGTTTTTTAAAAGGCAGCAATGTTTTCCCAGGATGTCACAGATAGCCTGGCACACAGATAGTCAAGCCTGGAGCAGAACTGTAGAGCAATCAAGAAAGATTTGAAAGATTAAACATGAACCCAAAGAAGAAAAGAAGAAGAAAAAAACATAATCGCGAGTGAAGGCGCCATTCAATCGTAACCTTTTGAGCGCATAGCTACAATGCTGATGTATAATAATGAGAGCGCCTAAAGGTGGGCGTTTAAATGAGTGAGCGCTGTCTAAATCAATAGGGTCTCATCTTAATCAATAGGTCTTCAGAAGCAGAAACGCTATGAAGATGAGATCACAGACGCAAACAGTTGCATCCCTGTGCAGAGAGAAGCTGCTGAAGTCAAGATCTGGACATGACCCCGCAGAGGTCCGTACACCGGGGGCTTATGTCACATGTGTTAACGTCAGCTTAGCTTACGATAAGATCATCTTAGGCTACGAGCTCCGCGGTAGAACTAGAACTACATGTGACTCACAGCTTCACGCCAAGCAAAGGGCAGCCATGCACATGTTTCCAAGGGGAAGCGAGTTGAATACATTTACACCTTGAGCAGACTGAGAGGGAAATAGTAAGTGAGTTGGAAGGAGATTGGTTATGGTTTGCCAATTTTTTTTTAGCAGGAATCAAAATTCCTAATGTTACGAGGTAATTTAAAAAATAAAAATCCTTCAGGTTACTTTTTCCAGCATTCAAGAAATGACTTTCAATAATCATATATACACAATTATCCTACTGTTGAAGTGTTGTTTTTAATTGGGGAGAAAGTGGAATATAACACGCAGTGACTTTTAACACTATCAATTTAACCACTAAGAAACAAGGTACATGGATAATCATGTATTTTTGTGTGTGCTCTGGCTAGAAATGTCAATATTTCACTTCAGTTTTCAAAGTTTGTATTTAGGTAGCTTTAAAATAATCCATATCACATTAGCTATTAGTAAATAAATGAAATATTTTTATAACTACAAGTACCGTGTAGTGGTCTAGTGATGTAATATACTTTACAGAGGCCGTTTAGGACCATGATGCACAGTATGTGCGACAAGTGCTGGCCCATTGTTTGCAACTTAAATTGATGTTAAATGAAAAAACTGTCAGACACACACACACACACACACACACACACACACCACACACACACACACACACACACACACACACACACACACACACACACACAAACACACACACACACACACACACACACACACAATGTTTAAATGCTTTAAATTGTTTAAATTGTTTAATTGACATTTTCCAGTAAAAATTCTTAAAAATCAAATGAAATATTCTTCAATACTAAACAAGTTGGAAAAACTGGTGTAAGTTTTGATTGTTCAGACAAAAAAAATAAGATAATTTCAATAGCACAATGAATGTACAATCAGGTCCATAAATATTGGGACACAATTCTAACATTTTTGGCTCTATATACCACAAATGGATGTGCTTTAACTGCAGACTGTCAGCTTTAATTTAAGGGTATTTACATCCAAATCAGGTGAATGGTGTAGGAATTACATCAGTTTGCATATGTGCCTCCTACTTGTTAAGGGACCAAAAGTAATAGATAATTGGCTTCTCAGCTGTTCCATGGCCAGGTGCGTGTTATTCCCTTATTATTCCAATTACAATGAGCAGATAAAAGGTCCAGAGTTCACCTCAAGTGTGCTATTTGCATTTGGAATCTGTTGCTGTCGACTCTCAAGATGAGATCCAAAGAGCTGTCACTATCAGTCAAGCAAGCCATCATTAGGGTGAAAAAACCAAACAAACCAATCAGAGAGATAGCAAAAACATTAGGCATGGCCAAAAACAACTGTTTGGAACATTCTTAAAAAGAAAGAATGCACCAGTGAGCTCAGCAACACCAAAAGACCCGGAAGACAACAGAAACAACTGTGGTGGATGACCAAAGAATTCTTTCCCTGGTGAAGAAATAACTCTTCACAACAGTTGGCCAGATCAAGAACACTCTCCAGGAGGTAGGTGTATGTGTGTCAAAGTCAACAATCAAGAGATGACTGTAAATCATTGGTGAGCCTCAAAAACAGGAAGGCCAGATTAGAGTTCTAAAAAAAAGTCATAACAACAGGAACAGGTGAGGCCAAGATCAACTTGTACCAGAGTTATGGGAAGAGAAGAGTATGGAGAAGGAAAGGAACTGCTCATGATCCTAAGCAGTAAAGCATGGTGGTGGTAGTAACATGGCGTGGGCATGTATGGCTGCCAATTGAACTGGTTCTCTTGTATTTATTGATGATGTGACTGCTGACAAAATTAGCAGGATGAATTCTGATGCGTTTCGGGCAACATTATCTGCTCATATTCAGCCAAATGCTTCAGAACACATTGAACACGGCTTCACAGAGCAGATGGATAATGACCCAAAGCATACTGCAAAAGCAAAGAGTTTTTGAAAAGAAATAAGTGGAATGCTATGCAATGGCCAAGTCAATCCCCTAACCTGAATGGGATTAAGCATGCATTTCACTTGCTGAAGACAAAACCGAAGGGAAAATGCCCCAAGAACAAGCAGGAACTGAAGACAGTTGCAGTAGAGGCCTGGCAGAGCATCACCAGGGATGAAACCCAGGTTCTGGTGATGTCTGTGCATTCCAGACCTCAGGCTGTAATTGACTGCAAAGAGTATTAGTAATACTATATTTTGAAAATCCATTGGAGTATTAGTAGACTGTCTACTCAATATCTGTTGACACTGACATTTAACAGTCCTTCAACAGACATTTAACTGACTATAAGAAACTTTGCAATTACATGTCAACTTACACTAACCCCAACCCCAACCCTAACCCCAACCTAACAGTCTACTTATAATCTAATGATAATTAGTTGCAATGTAACTTAAATTCAACAAATGGACCGTCAAAATAAAGTGTGACCAGAGTTTTCAACCAAGTATTAAAAAGTGAAAGTTTGATTTATGATTATTATGATTATTAGCGCCGCATTTGACACCATTGACCACAATATTCTTATAGACCGCTTATATTCTACAGGTGTCCAAGGTCAGGCCCTTCAATGGTTTAGATCATACTTAGCTGATCGTTACCAGTTTGTGAATATTAATGGACAGCTTTCACAAGTCAGGCCAGTAAAGTACGGGGTCCCTCAAGGATCAGTTTTAGGACCTTTGCTGTTTACAATACACATGCTTCCCCTGGGGGACATTATTAGAAAACACGGGATCAGCTTTCACTGCTATGCAGACGATACTCAATTATACATTTCAACTAAACCTGATGAGATGTCTGAACTGTCTAGGCTAACTGAGTGTATTAAAGATGTTAAAGACTGGATGACCAACAATTTTCTTCTCTTAAACTCAGACAAAACAGAATTATTACTTATTGGGCCTAAATCCTGTACACAACAATTCACTCAACTCAACCTGCAATTAGAGGGATACAAAGTTAGCATTAGCTCTACTATAAAAGATCTGGGCGTCATATTAGACAGCAATTTAACTTTCGAAAACCATATATCCCATGTCACAAAAACTGCTTTCTTTCATCTGAGAAATATTGCTAAATTGCGAAGTATGCTATCCATATCAGATGCAGAAAAGCTAGTTCATGCTTTCATGACTTCTAGGCTAGACTACTGTAATGCTCTGTTTGCCGGTTGCCCAGCATCCTCTATAAACAAACTTCAGCTAGTGCAAAATGCAGCTGCCAGAGTTCTTACCAGATCTAGAAAATATGATCATATCACCCCAATTTTATCCTCCTTACACTGGCTGCCTGTTAAGTTTCGTATTGAATTTAAAATATTACTCCTTACCTATAAAGCTTTAAATAATCTAGCTCCTGTTTATCTAACCAACCTCCTGTCTCGCTACAACCCAACCCGCTCTTTACGATCTCAAAACTCAGGGCTTCTGGTAGTACCTAGAATATCGAAGTCGAGTAAAGGAGGTCGAGCCTTCTCATTTATAGCCCCTAAACTCTGGAATAGCCTTCCTGATAATGTCCGAGGCTCAGACACACTTTCGCTCTTCAAAACTAGATTAAAGACCTATCTTTTTAGCAAAGCATACACTCAGTGCAGTACATAACGGTATGACGCATGATGTGCCCCACACATGTTTTTCCTTTTGTGGTATGATTTTGATTTTGTGGTATGAACAGCAGCTACGCTAATTATTCTCCTTATTCTGTATTTCCACCTGGGGGTACTCATCTCGAGGCCCTCAGACTATGCAGTGCCACTGACGCAATCCGAGACCAGCGACGAGATGATCCCAAGGTTTTCTGGACCAGGCCGTATCCTGAGCAGCTGCTGTGGTGGTCATCGCGGAGTGAGAGCATGAGACTGACTCCTGTGACGCTCCAAGGACAGACGAGTCTTCGTTGAGGTCCAGCTTCCTGCGCCTGGACTGCAGCTCTGCACAAGACGTTTGGCCATAGGGGAAATGGTCATGCCCAACTGAGCCAGGTTTCTCTCAAGGTTTTTTAAATCTTCGCTTTCGCCAATTGGTGAAGTTTTTTCCTCGCCGCTGTCGCCACTGGCTTGCATGGTTCGGGATCTGTAGAGCTGCGCATCAATGGATTTGCTCTTCAGTGTTTGGACTCTCAGTAGTGATTATTAACCCACACTGAACTGAGCTAAACTGAACTGAACTTATTCTCTGAAAACTGAACTGACTCTGTTTCAATTCACTATAATCTTCCATGTGAAGCTGCTTTGACACAATCTACATTGTATAAGCTCTATACAAATAAAGATGAATTGAATTGAATTGAATTATTCTGTCCCATTACTTTAGGTCCCTTAACAAGTGGGAAGCTCATATGCAAACTGTTGTAATTCCTACACTGTTCACCTGATTTGGATGTAAATACCCTCAAGTTAAACCTCTCAGTCTGCAGTTAAAGCATCTTGTTTGATTAATTTCAAATTCATTGTGTTTATGTATAGAGCCAAAAATGTTATTGTCTCGATGTTCTGATATTTATGGACCTGACTGTACTGTATGTACAAATTTTAATTTACAGTCAATATGTTTTGGTTAATAAGGTAACAGCTTATCCAGGTTTCTGAAGTATATTTTATTAATAGCACAAAAAATTCTATTATTTTGAAATATACTTTAGATATACAAGGGGAAGGAAAAAAAAAAAAAATATATATATATATATATATATATATATATATATATATATATATATATATATATATATATATATATATATATATATATATAAATAACTTACCAAAACTTGAAATAAATCACTGAGTTACAGACATAAAGCATAAAGTGTTCCATCCATTCCTTGGTCTCCACCACTGTCTACTGTTATTATTTCCCACCTAAAGCTTCTCAAAAGAGCCAAGAGAGCGTTTGCAAGATGCTTCAGAAACGCTACCGAGTATCAGGCCTTTTTGAAAAGGAGCTCTAATCAATCAGAGTAGGTTTGCCCTTCTGAAGAGACAAGCCCAGTTTCCCTGCACTCATCCTTCACAAACAGCCTCTGCTTGTCTTCTTGGCTCTTTTCACACCATTCCTCTTACTCCTCCGCTACATGATGACTTATTATGTTTTCCACCGGCTCGATTTCCCCGTTCTCGTTGTTTTCACTTTCCCTTTTCTTGATGGAGAGTAACGATAGCCTTCTCTCTCTGATTTTTCCATCTCAACAGCCAAAAGAACGAGCTCTGCTTGTCTGGCAGTGCGTCAACCAACCGGCAGAGAAAGCTCAGCACACAGCGGCCGTTTAATCCTAATTTCTCCCTCCAACAGGCCTCTTCCGTAATATTCATCCTGACAGAAAAACATCTGCCCCATCAAAACACCTCTTGAGATGGAGGAATCAGTTTCAAATTCGAGGGTGTTTTTGTTGAAGCTAACAGTGGGTGAGGAGAGGCACTTCTCAGCGGTTTCACACACAATTATCCATCCAAAAACTGTGAGGCACGCTTGAGCAAAGACAACGACTGCCGCCTAAGACGTGCAAGAGGAGCGGAGGTAATATTACAACAGTATGAAGACTCTCTAGTACTGCTAGCTGAAGAGCATAAACAAGACATTTAGAAAAAAGCAAACAGTTGAAACCACTGAGTTCATGCCGTTTCCATGGGGAATCAGATTTCAAGTTTGTATTGCCTGATTGATGTTTATGACGCAAATTAATCATATTCAGACGCATACTGGGATATTTCAGAGATAGCAGAGTTTGTTGTTTCTCTGAACAGAACAGCTATGAGAAAGGATCAGTGAAAATACTAGTTGGTCATGTGTTATAAAACTCACCAAGGTAAAAGTCAAGCTCTGGTCTGGTGGTGGATGAACACAATTGCAGCAGAGACAAAAACAGAGAAAGTCAGAAAGCTGAGACGTTCAGTCTTGTTAAAGCTACAGTTCAATGCCACCCTGATCAGACATTCATTCATTAAAACAAAATCGCAGGCAGGCATGTTAGAGCAGGCTGAGGGAAGGTAGATCTCTGGGGGCCGGGAGCATCATTTATTTGATGAAATTACTTTGCCTAGTTACAGTGTACACACAAATAAAGATTTAAACATTGCACCTTTAGTTGAAACACAACCCATATGCATCTAAATGAAACAATACAACAAAATTATTCATATTGTTTAATATTGTATACAAAAATATAATCAACCCAGGCTCATTCTGATTACGTACTCCTATATACATTTCTGAAGGTCACCAAATACGTCCTAGGAGGTAAGTTTTTTTGCAGTTTTTTTTCAGAGGCTGTTTTGCTTTTTGACATCTCTAATTTCTCTCACCAGTGTTATTTGCGCCTGCTCTTCTCACGTAAAACCACCAGAGGCCACTGTCGGCTGACTGACTGACTGAGCGACCGACCGATTTCCCCCACCAACCCCCAGTGGTGGAAGGAGTACTGAAAAATCATACTCAAGTAAAAGTAC
The DNA here is from genome assembly GCA_903798195.1 of Danio kyathit. Classification (NCBI taxonomy): domain Eukaryota; kingdom Metazoa; phylum Chordata; class Actinopteri; order Cypriniformes; family Danionidae; genus Danio; species Danio kyathit. The sequence continues at coordinate 30,909,284 of LR812536.1, read as the reverse complement.
CATTACTTGAATAAAAATGTATTACAAGTAGAGTAAAAGTATCTGTTGTGAATATTACTCAAAGTAGGAGTAAAAAGTAGCCCTTTTAAAAGTACTCAAGAGTAGTGAGTAGTGAGTATTACGCTGTCAAAAGCTGATGTGTTTACATGTAATTTGTGCATGTTTGTGTAAACGTAACATTCTGTAGTGTATTTAGTTATTGCCCAGAAGACACACATCATGAGACATTAATATTAGGTTAGATTTAGGTTGTAATGTCAGGTGACCAAAATTAATTGTCAAGCCAGCAGCTAAGGACAACGTTATTTTGATGTCCAGTAATGACGTCAAATGACGTTGATATTTGGTTGATTTTAGGTTGTTAGAAAGTGACTAAAATCCAGTGTCGAGCCAACATCTTAAACCAATGTCATATATGACACCAAATAATGACATTTATTCGTCAGGTACGGCAACCAAAATCCAACATCTGATAGATGTCATAGGGGTAACGTTCACACAATGTCAAGCTGTAACATCATTAGACGTTGATATTTGGTTGGTTTTAGGTTGGACATTGGACATTGACATTGGCCTGACGTTGAGTTCTGACGTCAACCCGATTTTTATTTCCAAACAAAATGCAAAGTCTCCATGACGTTAGGGTTCAACATCAATCAGATGTAATGTTGATGTCCTGTGCCTGCTGGGTGTTTAAGGCCATTTCCGTCATCATAACGTAAACATCCGTCATCTTCTCATCAGTGACCTGCATCTAAACAGTCTCTGGGTCAATGCGCGTAAAGATTTTGAACATCTTCATGGACACTTTTAATACTTCCAAACAGTTTGCTGCAATTATAAAGTGCACGTCTTGTAGTAGTTCATTATGATGCAATTTACCGTCTACAGTATGTGCGATTTGATTGGACAGGAATCTCAGGACTGATTTTTCTAATCCCCATAGACAAGAAAAAAAAAGTAGTGACTGCAGGTTGAAAGAAAGTAGTGGAGTAAAAGTACAGATACTGCACTAAAAATGTACTCAAGGAAAAGTAAAAGTACACATTTTTAAAACTACTCAGTAAATTAAAATTCCTGAGAAAAAACTACTCAGTTACAGTAATTTGAGTATTTGTAATTAGTTACTTTTCTACCACTGCCAACCCCTTTATCTAAACCCCACCAATAGTGTTTTAAAAAGCCCAGATTGACCAGCGCCCGGTGACAGTGTTTTGAAAAGCAATACAGAAAAAGAAAAACCCTGATTTTTTACTATATTTTTAGTTTTTACCTGATTCTTACTCTGTTATTTACTTGTTTGTTTTATTTTTTTTGGCTTTTGTTTTTATCTTACCTGCTTTCTGAAATCGTTCTTCGACAGACTCGAACCCCATCATCACAGCCAACTCTGCTCTGCATCTCAAATTCTCGGATATACGCGATGAGCCACTGGAAATGTAACATCAGAAAAGCCGTCTACATGGAGGTTTGTTTCAAAAACAAAATGCAGCTATACATTCCTCTGGCTACATAATTTGCGGACTCCAGACATGTATATAGGGGGACGTTTTCAGAATTAGCCTATGTTGCTTATAATTGAAATATAATTGTAAATAAAAATCGAAATTGTAATCATTTGTTTTAAATAGAACGAAGTGAATATTATATAGCATATACAGTAAATATAGATTTTTTGTTTGTACTCCAAATATGAAACATTAACATAATTAATTCACTTTATTCTTCGTGTACGTGCGTACACTTGTTTGTAGAGCAAGTAGTTTGACCGTTTTCTGCGGTTTATTATTCCTAGTTCTCTCTCACAAAGGCTAGTGAATCGGAAGTTCTGAAACAATCGCAAAAACGAGCACACTTTCGCATTGAAGAATAAGGTCAATAATAGACACATACATGACATATAAAACTAACAATTTTATTCAGCAAGATTGTGTTAAATTAATTAAATGTAACTATAACAGTAAAAGCATATTGTGCAAAAGATTTAGATTGCAAAGGAATGCTGCTCTTTTACAATACTATTCAAAATATCATGAAAATAAACGCAACATCTAAGATTAAATACAGTATAAGAGAAATATAAGACTTGTTTGTTGACTGACTGACTGACTGATTGATTCACTGATTGATTGATTGATTGATTAATTGATTGATTGATTGATTAATTGATTGATTGATTGATTGATTGATTCATTCATTCATTCATTCATTCATTTATTCATTGAAGTTTGAAATCAGCATATTAAACAGTAATGACAATGTTGACCGCTCACAAAAAAAAGAACAAATCATCAAAAATGCATCAAAAAAATTGCATAAATGCCAATTCTAATTCAATACACACATAAAAGGTTATATTTTCCAGGTGTCTGTGTCAGTATTTCCATATCTTTCCTTGAATATGTTTTATTTTAGGTCTGTATTGTTTTCAAGGCAAAGTAAATTATTTCTCTAACATTTTACAATACGGGACACGTAGGTACACTCAAAAAATAGCTTGTTCAAACTACTTATTTAAAATGAGCTGAATCAACGCAATTCTTGTGTTTTTTTTAAGACAACTTAATTGTTTTATGTTTATGACACATAAATTCGTAGATTAAGTTAACTTAATTGATTTGTGTTGGGACAACATGAAGCAATTGTGTGGAACCCAGGATTTTTTTTACAGTGTAATGCTAGTCAATTTATTTACAAGCATCAACAAAGAATGAATAACGCTTGCACGACATTTATTTATCAGGTTTAACATTTACTAAAGCATTATTAAAATTCAACACTGTGCTTGTTAATGTTGTTAATGCCCCTTGAGTTAACATGAACAACTGCACTGAAAAAAAAAAAACGATTTAAAGATGATTCCTTGGATTTACTAAATTTATTTACGTTAAGTGGTTGTAAACAATTTATTAGGGCTGAATTTAAATAAAGTTGAACATTACTAAATTTAATTTGTTTGCTTAAATTCAACAGTTTTGCAGAAATAATTTTTTTCAGTGTGGATTTTCATTCACTAACATTAAGGACATGAATAAATATTAATTAAATTGAATAAACGTGTTGTAATTTTTTTTGTTCGTGTTAGTGAATACATTCACATATTGTAAAGTGTTACCATTATTTCTGTTGACAGTTATTTTGAGAAAACTACACCAATTTGAAGGCAATAAAGATCCTCTTTTGGCTCAAAATCCGCATTATAAGAACATTATCTTTGCCCCAACATCTTTTTATGTTCAAAATTTAACTTGTTGAATTAAAAATATTTTGATTTTATTGATATTTTAATAGTTTAAAACATTATCATCTGGTTTGGCCATGCAAAAAAAAGTTTTAAGCTACTGTACCAGTACATTTCCTATTATTTTACACATGTATGTCTTAAAAAGTAATAATTTTATTAACTCCTCTATGAACTGTACATCTCAATTTAATCCAGACCTTGCGCACAGCTGGTCCCCCAGTTCCCAGGAGTAAGACTGAGCCTCCTGGTCATTCGTTTGTCTTAAATGCAGACTACACAGTGCCTCAAGACCTTTAGATCTTACCAGACTTACATGATACCATGCAACTATATCAACACAGACATCGAGAAGACCTTCGTGTTTGCCTCAAGCTAAACCCCAAGCCAGTCCTATATCAGACAATCATATTCTTAACCAAGCCTACAACAGAAAACCTAATGTAATGATGAGAAGAAAAAAAAAGCAGCACAAAGGAACCGACCAACAAGCTTCTCTCTAGGAAGGCCCTGCAGGATTGTCGGGGCCCAGGAAAAACAAGGGTAACGTGAAGGTCGTTTAAAGAGCGCCAGGCTGTGTGGTGCTGGAGGGGAGCTGGGGGAGAGCATGCGGGGAGCCTGGCTGTGGATGTGTGACGCTGGGGCTGGTGTTCAGGCGCTCTCCCTGGTGCTCCTCATCAATCTCAAGCCATCCGCTGAGAGCCTCTCCTGACCCACATAGCAGCCCTACAGCGGGGAGGCCCCTTTCTTCCATTATTGATACCTCTGCATCACACAACTCCAGCAAACCTCTAGCATCACAGCAGAGGAGCCTCAAAGGTCAGAGAACCCCATGCAGACTTTGAGCCTGGAAGTCTCGACCACTGGCCGCACCATCTATGAAAATCAGATTGAAATATTATGTTATATATGTACTAAAAGAGGAGTATTCTTTAAATGAAATACGCAGAAATAAGAGTCGTATGTTTAGTGATCAAAGTTTTTTTTTCTAATAATATTCATACAGTAGATAACATTGAACTGTATTTATGGGTCAAAGATAAAAAGGAGCTTTCAAGCATCTAACAATAAAAGTGTAATGTAGCTTTATTTAGTTTGGTCATACATTAGAATGCGTACATGAATCTGTTTTTTTCTGAGCAAAAGCTTAATGAATATGATACATTTTTTAGCAGGATTTACAGAAGACGCCCTCTAAATGTCATTCAATGCAACAACAGTTTATAGATCAAAATGTAAATCTTTACATATTGTGGCATATTGAAAATCATAATTGACATAATGAAAGTCTCTATTTAAGGATTACTCTGCAGCACCAAAACAGAATTTCTTTGACACACCTGCCCAGCTTTCAAGCTTTTAAGAATTCAATTTTGTGGATCATGTGTTATATTATGTTTATTTAGTACAGATCAGAAAAGTATGTTTTTATGTTTATATACAGTTGAAACCAGAAGTTTACATACACTGTATAAAAAGGCACATAACCATTTTAAAAAAAAGTCAGATGTTAATGTGCCTAAACTTTTTCTCTTTTAGGTAAGTTAGGATTATCAAATTTGTTTCTGTTAAGCTTAATAGCAGAATAATGAGAGAGATATTTTTTGAGAAATTGTTGTAACTTTTTTTAAAGTCAAGTTTACATACAATAAGATTATTATGCCTCTGAAAAAGCTCAGATGATGGTGTCAAGGTTTTGGAAGTTTCTGATTGGCTAATTGACAACATTTGAGTTAATTGGAGGCACAACTGTAGAATAGTATTTAAGGAAAACCTCAAACACACTGCTTCCTAGTGTGACAACATGGGAAAATCAACAAGCCAGAATCAACAACAAAAAAAGCCAGATTATAATTAGCTAAATTACACGGGGAAAAAGAATCATTTTTGGAGACATGTCCTGTGGTCTGATGGAACTGAGATGAACTGTTTGGTCATAATGACCAGTGTTACATTTTGAGGACAAGGGGAAAGCTTACAAGCCTAGGAACACCATCCCAACTGTGAAGTATGGGGGCGGCAGCATCATGTTGTGGGCTGTTTAGCTGCAAAAGGGACTGGTCCACTTCACAGCATAGATTGCATCATGAAGAAAGAACATTATGTAGAAATACTGAAGCAACATCTCAAGACATCAGCCAGGAAATTCAAACTTGGCCACAAATGGGTCTTCCAACAGACCATGACCCTAAGCATACTGCCAAATTAGTTAAAATGTGCTTTAAGGACAACAGAGAGAATGTTTTGGAGTGGCCATCACAAAGCCTTGATCTCAATCCTATACAAAATTTGTGGGCAGAGTTGAAAAATCTTGTGCGAGCAAGACAGCCAACAAATCTGACTCAGTTACACCAATTCTGTCAGGAGGAATGGGCCAAAATTCCTGCAAGCTATTGTGAGAAGCTTGTGGAAGCATACCCAAAACATTTGACCAAAGTTATACAGTTTAAAAGCAAAGCTAAAAAAATACCAAGGAAATGTAAACTTTTGACTGTCTAGAAATTAATAAAAAAATTCTCAAAAAAAAATTCTCTCGTTATTCTGGCATTTAGCAAATGTAAATGATTTAGGTAATCCTAACGGAAATATTAAACGTTTACTATGATTTACCATCAGACATTTAAAAAAAAAAATGGTTATGTTCTTTTTTGTATGTAAACTTCTGGTTTAAACTGTACATTTGACATTTTGTTTTACACTTAATTTGATGCAGATAACAAATGTCCATGATGAACATGTAAGTAAATACATTGGTAAATACATTGATATTATATATGTCACACTGTAAAAAATGCAGGGTTCCACACAGTTCATTCATGTTGTCCCAACACAAATCGATTAAGTTAACTTAACACTTAACACATTTATGTAGATTGAACATAAAAAATTAAGTTGTCCCAATGAAATCTCAATAATTGTGTTGTTTCAGGTCATTTTGAATAAGTAGTTTGAACAAGTAAAAATTAATTTTTTGAGTGCAGGGAAATTGTCTGTGATTTCATAATAATGAATTCATAATATATATAATATATATATATATATATATATATATATATATATATATATATATATATATATATATATATATATATATATATATATATATATATATATATATATATATATATATATATATATATATATATATAGGGCAACCCAGTGGCGCAGTAGGTAGCTGTTGCCTCACAGCAAGAACGTCGCTGGGTCGCAGGTTCGAACCTCGGCTGGGCTGGTCAGTTGGCGTTTCTGTGTGGAGTTTGCATGTTCTCCCTGGGTTTGCGTGGGTTTCCTCCGGTGCTCCGGTTTCCCCCAGAGTCCAAAGACATGCAGTACAGGTGAATTGGGTAAGCTAAATTGTCCATAGTGTATGAGTGTGAATGTGTGTGTGGAAGTTCCCGGAGATGGGTTGCGGCTGGAAGGGAATCCGCTGCGTAAAATCGTGCTGGATAAGTTGGCGGTTCATTCCGCTGTGGCGACCCCGCAAGGGACAAAGCCGACAAGAAAATGAATGAATGAATATATATATATATATACACACAGAGTGGGGGAAATAAGTATTTAACACGTCACCATTTTTTCTCAGAAAACATATTTCTAAAGGTGCATTTGTCGTGAAATTTTCACTGAATGTTGGTAACAAGAAATCCATATATGCAAAGAAAAGAAATTAATTAGTTTAGAAATTAAGTTATGTGTAATAAAATCAAATGACACGGGGAAAAGTATTGAACATATGACGAAAGGAAGGTGTAGAAAGGCAGTGAAAGCCCAGACAGCAGCTGAAATCTCTCAGTAGTTAGAAAACAATCCTCAGCCCTTTGTCATTGTAAATTAATATTAACTGGTTCAGTCTAACATCTACATTACCAGGATGAAGAAGATGAAACCATGTGGACATTTCAACAAGACAATGATCCAAAACACAGGCCAAGGAAACTCTCAAATGCTTTCAGAGAAAGAAAATCAAGCTGTAGAATGGCCCAGCCAATCACCTGACTTGAATCCAATAGAAAATACAAATAAAGATCAGATTTGATAGATGAGAGCCACAGAACCATCATGATTTTTACAACTGTTGAAGTCTGTATAAAAATCACATCTTTTCACATCTAATCAATTTTTTTGGACAACCTAAAGGTCATTAGTAAATGATTTGGCTTTTTTTTATGACAAGCCTTTTTATGTGATGTCCATGTGCTGTGACTAAGGAAGAACTTGACCTTGGAAAAAAATATTCTTAGTATAAGTACAAATTAAACAAAATAGTTTCTCCAAAATGAAAATGGTCATTATTACCACCCTCAAATCACTGCAGACTGCTTTTCTTTTTTTTTACTAGACACTGTAAAGTGTTTTTTTTATGTATTTTTTGTCCATACAATGAAATGTAAATTGTTGGATTATTATTAACAGACTTCCCAATTATATCAAATTAAGTACATGTATATGTTCTCAGTTTCTGACTGAGAGGCAGCACACAACAGTGCTCAGCTGTTGTTCCCTCACAATGCATAAATTAAAACATGTTTTCATCTTCATTTTATGTTTGAACAACCAAATTAATGCTAGGGCTGACTATTTACCTGATTAAGCTCTAATTATAACCTAAGTATTACACTATACTAAGGCTACCTCTGAAAACTGAAGATACTACACCAATTGGCGTTTTACTTTAAAATGAGGCACAGATTTTCCTATTAGTTGCTAAGCATCTAGCTGTAACATTTTAACAGAGCATTATTTCCCACTGCATGCTTGGGAGTGTCAATGAGGGGTTAACACAGCTGTGCTGACCCTACTCCGGAGCTTGGTTTCACAACCCTGGGTTTCATAAATGCGGTGTCAATTTTTTAAATACAAGTGTGAAACATTAATTAATTCAGGGTTAAAGTGTGTTTAGAACATCGATAACCTGTTGATGATAGACGCTGGCAAAGAGATTAAGAATGGACTAATATTATTTCAGATGTTTTAAAATGTGGTGTGTCCACTAATTTTTCCATTAACACCACACCTGACCTCATCACATGATCTGTTAATCACATGCTGGAATTTATTCAGAAAATGGGTTTCCATCGTAGTTTATGCCCAAGTTCTAAGTATTCTACACTGTAAAAAGCAACTAGTTGACTTTACTTAAAAAAAAGAAGTGAACTTGTTGCCTTATAATTATATAAAGTAAAACAAACTATGTGCAGAGATTGAGTGCAAACGTTGTTGCTTTTAGAAACCCAGGCTCATTCTGAAAACTTACCGCTATATACATTTCTGGAGAGCACCAGATATGTCCCAGGGGCAACGTTTGTTGCAGTTTTTGTTTTTGCAAATCCACCAGAGGCCGCTGTGTACGCTTTTAGAGATCTCAAATTTCACTAACAAGTGACATTTGCACCTGCTGTTCACATGTAAAATCCACCAGATTGACTGGCTAACTGACTGACTGAGTGATCGACTGACCCACCATTCTCCTTCCATAAAATAACCCAATAGTGTTTTCAAAAGCCCCGATTGACCCGCCCACCCACTTCCATAAACCCAACCGACAGTTTTAAAAAGCAATCCAGAAAAAGAAAAGCCATCCTCTGATCACGGTTTCAGATTTTACCACCTCCTCACCTTGTTTTCTTCTTGTTTATTTTATTTTTGGCTTCTGTTTTTGTCTTACCTGCTTTTTAGAACCGTTCTTCAATAGACTCAAACTCTGTCATCGTGGTCAGCTCCTCTCTGCATCTCAAGTCCGCCGATGTACATGGCGAGCTAACAGGACAAACTGGTAGCAGTGGGAAAGCTGTCCATACAGAGGTAATCGGTCAGCTGGTACGCGCGAAAGGAACAACGTCATACTGTACCACGCCATAGTGTTAGTTTTAAGGACGAAATGCAGCCATATGTACTTCTGGCTACATAATTCGCAACTCCAGAAACGTACAGTATATAGGGCTACATTTTCAGAATGAGCCTGTGTTGCTTTTAAGACAACTAGTTTACTCACTTTTTTTAAAATAATCACTTTTTACAGTATACTTGCATATGAACATATTGCCATTTCAATGAGTCATTTTTTATGCAATATTCCAAAATGTGCATAAAATAGGTGGTCACACTTTATTTTGATGGTCCGTTTGTTGAATTAAGTTACATTGCATCTACATGCCAACTAGTTCTCATTAGATTATAAGTAGACTGTTAGGTTGGGGTTAGAGTTGGTGTAAGTTGACATGTACTTGCAAAGTTTCTTATAGTCAGTTAAATGTCTGTTTAGCAGCAGATCAACATATATTAAGGCAGACAGTCTACTAATACTCAAAGGGACCATCAAAATAAAGTGTTACCAAATAGGTGGATGGAAACATAACTATTGACTCAAAAACAGCTACCTGCAATGCTCATTAGAGCACATGTTTGTTTTCAAAGAGGACAGTTGTAGAAGTTTGCTCTCACCAGCCTTTTCGACCTGGCAAATTAACTGAAAAAAGCATGCCATTTTCACCAAGGTAACAAATTAACCCAGCCTCTCCAGATCGCTTGATTTCCTGGTAACACCATGCAGTTGTGACTGCTCTGCTGCCACGCATAGAAGATCTTAATCTCACCTTTCCCTCAGATCTTGTTAAACAAACTGACTGTAAAACTAGCTCCAAAGGAGAAATGAGGGGAGAAAAAAAGAGATCTCTTTGCGCCTGAGAGAATTCCAGCACATTTCCACAGCCCAGGCAAAACAAACGAAGCTCTATGAGCCAGACTGACCGAATGGCACAAGTACAATAAACGCAAATCCTTGTTCCTTCAGCATCGCTCACATTTGTGTGTGGTTAACACCGCAACGACACAAGGCCAGTGCAAGACAGCCAGGGTGCAGCAAGGACACAGAGCTGACCTGGCCGTTCCTGGCGTCTGCCACGTCAGGGATTGAGAAGAACAAACAGCAAAGGAGGAAGAGCTCCTCCTCTCCTCTGCTGATGTTGCTGTTAGACATGCCTGAGGTGTAGAATCAGCTGGCTGGCTCTCTCAACAAAGCCTGCTTCAGTAAACAAGCGTCTCCTTGCTGACAAGACGTTCACATGTGCACTCCTCCAAGCATGTTAAAAGTGTTTTTTTTTTTACTCAAGCTGTTTACATACAGCAAGAGAACAAAAAAGCACGCCGGTTTATTGCACCATTGTTGCCGAACTGCCAAGACAATGGCACCTTGAAAGCTTGTGCTATCTTCCATTCTGACAAGAACCAAGCGATGGAGTTAGGAGCTTGGTTGAGAAACAATCGGGTGTTTGTTCTGCGCTTATGCTTCGAAATTTAGGATATGGTTTGAGGAGATAAACAGCACTCTGAGCGATCTAGACTTGGACAGAATGAAACACAATGGAGTCTGAATGTCCAACTATCGCAGAGCTTTGCCGCTTGAATGGAATGGTGGATTTGCGTGGGTGAAAACACAGCTTATCTTATTGTAGCTATCACAACCATTACTGCGAGCAGCCTGGTGACAGCCCGTGGCTAAAGTGTTGGCTGATTTTTGTTCCTCTTAACTACCTCATCACTTGCACAAACACCTTGTTTAAAACATAGGGTAAAATGTTGCACGCTCGCTCTGTGAATAGCAGTCTTTATCAGAAGTGCAGCAGCTGCGAATGCATTAGCATACGTGCTGTGAGTCAGAATAAGCCACCTTTGTTGAAGTGTTAAACCACTTATGCAATTTTACAGCCAACTAACTGTGCTCTCGTTCCAAAATTTGGTTGCAGTTCATTATGAATAATCATAAGATTGAGATCGAGGGATCGCTGGAGTGATGCGAGGTCAGTGTGTTTCACAGCGCTGGAGTTTCCTGCCTCGCTTTTGCTTGAGCTTTAGGCCAGAACATATTTTCTGTAGTGGAGATGGCTTCGCTTCTGATACTGGAAATTGCATACATTTCATAAAATTAATCAGTCTCATGAGGGATAATCTGAATAGCATTTGTTAAATATCGATATGCTCAATTACAACCTCATCTATCATGTTTATAATATGAGTGGGTACATTATACCACTTTTTTAGAAGGTAAGAGCCAACAAAACATGTAGAACACACCAAGAATATCCAGCAAAAATACCATCAGTAATACAAACTAATTTTTTCTTCCTTTTCTTAACATTAAAGAGATAGTTCATCCAAAAAAAATGAAAATGTACTCGCCTTCAAGTGGTTCCCTACCCCTATGTAATTTTCAGCATTAATGCTGCCATCACAGAAGTGCAAGTTACCACTGACACAACCCCATACCATGACAGACCCTGGGTTTTGGACTTGTTGCTGGTAGTAGTATGGATGATCCTTTTCTTTTTTGGTCTGAAGCACACGGTGTCCATTTCTCCCAAAAAATACCTGAAATACTGGTTCATCTGATGACAGTACATGTCTCTACTTACTGTGTTATGGTCCATCACAGATGCCTCCGAGCCCAGAGAAGTCAACAGCACTTCTGGACACTGTTAACATAGGGCTTCCTTTTGGCATGGTACAGTTTTAACTAACATTTGTGGATGTATCTACATATCATGGTACTTGACAAAGGTCTGCCAACCTAATCCTGAGCCCATGTGGTGATATCGCTTATAGATGAATGATGATTCTTGTTTCAGTGCCGCCTTAGGGATTGGAGATTACAGTTGTTCCAACACAATCTTACTGCAATTCGTAACTTTTTGGTTTAGTGGCTAATTCATATGAATTTGTACGATCTAATTCGTACAGATTAGTACGAATTGCTCACCACCCAATGATGGTTGGGGTTAGGGTTAGGGGTGGGGTTGGGTTGGGTGCCATGCCTCCTTTTTAAAATTGTACATTTTCGAACGACTGAACTCAAATACAAATTTGTACGAATTAGCCACTAAACTGACAAAACGTAAAATACTTACCTTTCCTCGTGAGATCAGGCTGGTTGTTCAGCTTAGGCTTGCACTCTTGTCCTTTACGCACTGAAATTCCTCCAGATTTCTTGAAACTTTTAATTATGTTATGCAATGTTAAGGTGAAACATACAAATGTTAATCTTCAAGAAACATTGTTTTTAAACATTTCAATAATTTTTTCATGTATTTGTTGGCAAACACGCAATCCATCTTTTGTCTTGCTTTTCAAATTTTATCTATGATTGTACTAGGCTCTTCACATTTCAGTATCAAATTCCTTATTATTTGTCTACTCCATGTTTATGGCCTTATGAAAATTAGGAACAGATGTGTAATTACTATAAGGCCAAGTGTTGAAAATCAAATAATCTTCAACTACATAATATCTGCCTAATTACTTAAGAACATAAATGTGGATGATTTACATGGAGTTCTTCCGTTTGAGGAAATACTGAAACAGCCAACATTATTTCTAAATTAAGCCTAATGTATTTCTAACTCTTTTGTTTATAAGTTACGAAGAGTTTAAATGCATTTCTAAATGAGTATCTGTAAGCATATAAAGAACTAAAACAAATAGAGTTAAGCAGTTACATTTAGTAAACCACCGCAAAATCCTATTAGTGAACAACTTAATTACATGTTTCATTATGAAAATAAATAGTATTTGTGAGGAAATCCATCATCTACAGTGTCAGGCTGGTTTACTACACTGTATTAGAAACAGATTAGCTGATGTCAATAAATGAGGTGAACTAAAGTGTCACATGCATGGAAAATTCTAATTTTCTTTAGATTTATGATTATAATTTGCGTATGAGTAAAACATAATTTTTGTTTTATGCTCTAAACTACTGGTATTTCTTTTAGTTTAATTAACAATAAAAATGCTGTCATTTGGAATGTTTTTTGTAAATAATAAAAAGGTGCCTTTGTTTAAACAAGTTTAATAATTATTACACAACCCAATATCAATGTTTTAGCTTCAATAGTATTAAGAACTCAACATTTGGTGTCTTAATTTTTTAACAAAACTTCGGTTTACTGGGCACAATACTAATAACATATAATATACAGTAGTAGTAAACGCATTCGTTACTAGGTAGATAAGTTAGCCTTTGTTATGCTTTCCAGCCCTTTCACATGCATGCTTGGGCACTTCTGAGGCTATGATTGCTATGTGGTATGTCAAACCACACAGTTTGCCTCAATTAAAGTCAACATGTAAAGACTGGGTTTCAATATGAATCTATAGATGTAGGTCAGAGTTTGTAACAGAAGCAGACAGTGTGAGTAAAGGCTTTGGAAATTAAAAAAAAAAAATTCCGCTTAACACACAACAGCCACATGAAACTACATCAAGCTCAAAGAATCACCCACTATCCTCCAAATTTCTGTTTCTTTTTGCATTAGATCTCTCTTAGAGAGCATAAATGCTTTTTTGTACTTGCTTATAAAAAAGTTAATTTAAAAAAAATAAATCTGTCTTTCTTTAAATTTACATGTACATTTCTCAAAACAAATTATGCACCAAAAATGTTACATAAATATTTTATGACCCAATAACAATATTTCAAACCTTTGGACGCCAAATAATTTTTTTAAAGTTTGTTGAAAGACTAGAATTTATGCTACTGCTTGCAGAAAATCTTGATATTTTGATAACTTTCAATCTAATACTTTTCATTATTATATAATACTATATATTATTATTATGAATTTTTTCAATGAACAGCAGTGGATATTAACGTGTATCCTGTCACATGTATGTGTCTGTGTGCGTGAACTTTGTAAAGACATTGTGTGTGATTTGTTGCTAAAAAGGCTTGAATTAACTCCACAACAAATATATCAATTAATCACTGGGAAAGTTCTTACTGTAGTATTTCTCACAAACTTTACATGAGATCTGCTTCCTTCTTGTCTGTCACTGTGCTGTTTATCTGATGCAGCCGAGGCAGAGATTGAGGCACACTCTGACAGGCACCATACCTGTCAACATTGGGATGTAAAAATAAGGGACACTTACCCAGATTGATTGTTTCCTAACTTTTATGCTCATTTAAGACAAAATTTGTAGTGTTTAAAGAAAACCCACAAGATCGACATGTCTAGATGTGTTATTATTATTATTATTATTATTTATTCATTCATTTATTTTATTTTCGGCTTAGTCCCTTTATTAATCTGGGGTCGCCATAGCGGAATGAACTGCCATTATTATTTTATTATTTATTATTATTATCATTATGATGATGATGTGTACATGTCTGTTCAAACACGCACCCAAAACCCAGTGTCCACTTGAGCTCAGCATCAAATCACGTACGTACAGAATCCGCTTGGGAAACAGCGTCTATTATCACTATGGAGAGCATCAGCTGACAGTCATGCATCTTTATATGAACTGACTGTTTTGAGGATTGCATAGGGGCAATTGCGCCTGTAATGAAAAGGAAATGAATCGGCCGTTTTTATGTTTATTTCACAGTGTTTCCATCAGGTTTCCATGCTTAAATAAAATGAAAGCACAGAACTGGTTCACATTTACCTAGTACTTGCTTATAAAAAAGTTAATTTAAAAAAAAAAATCTGTCTTTCTTTAAATTTACATGTACATTTCTCAAAACAAATTATGTCCTTTTTAAATTTTAAATGTACATTCTTACAGTATGTTGGCTTCCTTTTGTGGAAAGGTTGGATTCTGGAAGTCTATCTTGGCTACTGCAGCTGTCAGCCTTCAAAAAGGCAAAACAGCACCAAAAATGTTACATAAATATTTTATGACCCAAAACAATATTTCAAACCTTTGGACGCCAAATAATTTTTTTAAAGTTTGTTGAAAGACTAGAATTTATGCTACTGCTTGCAGAAAATCTTGATATTTTGATAACTTTCAATCTAATACTTTTCATTATTATTATAATACTATATATTATTATTATGAATTTTTTCAATGAATTGTTTGATTCAGATTTCAACTCAAGTCTGAATGATTTGTTCAAAAGAGGAAAGCAGTAAATTATGCCAATTCAGAAGATTTATGATGTTTTTTGGAGCTTAATAATCTCTGTCCATGCTTACTTTAGAGGCGACATGGTGGCGCAGTGGTTAGCTCCATCGCCTCACAGCAAGAAGTTGGCATTTCTGTGTGGAGGTTGCATGTTCTGCCTGTGTTCACGTGGGTTTTCTCCAGGTGCTCCGGTTTCCCCCGCAGTCCAAAAAAATGCGCTATAGGTGAATTAAATAAACTAAATTGTCGGTAGTGTATGTGTGTGAATTAGTGTGTATGGATCTTTCCCAGCACTGGGTTGCAGATTAAAGGGCATCCGCGGTGTAAAACATATGCTGGATAAGTTGATGGTTCATTCTGCTGTGGCGACCCCTGAAATAAGGGACTAAGCTGAAGGAAAATTAAGGAATTAATGTACTTTAAAGGGCACTTATGATGAAAATCCTCTTTTGTAAGCTGTTTGGACAGAACTGTCTGTGGGTATAGTGTGTCCAGTCTTATTGGAGTCATATAAAGACAATAAGTCTCTTTTTTTAATGTCCTGACATTAAAATAGGATCCAAACCCCTCCCATTTGAGGCCCACCGCATCGTGGCATAAGGTGCAGTTTACGAACCATCAGTTTACGCCCATCGAATTTATTGACAGCCGCGTAACATATCTCCGTAGTAACGTGTATAATGATATCAACAAGACAGGACATGCGCAAAGCAACTGGGATTAAAGATGTTCAGCTCGCTGTGATCATCAATCATCATCAAATGTGATCAAGAATGAGTTTTACAAGTTTAAAAACGTTTCTAAAACAGTGTATGTTTGTAATGAATTACAGTGATTTTACTGTCTTTACTTTATCACCACAGCCGCGTGTCAGTACAGTTATAAAAGAAAACGCTTCAATTACGCTTTGTGGACGTTAAATCAGGTTTATTTTGTATCTTAACATGATGGATATCCATACAGCAGTGGATATTAACGTGTATCCTGTCACATGTATGTGTCTGTGTGTGCGTGAACTTTGTAAAGACATTGTGTTGATTTGTTGCTAAAAAGGCTTGAATTAACTCCACAACATATATCAATTAATCACTGGAAAGTTCTTACTGTAGTATTTCTCACAAACTTTACATGAGATCTGCTTCCTTCTTGTCTGTCACTGTGCTGTTTATCTGATGCAGCCGAGGCAGAGATTGAGGCACACTCTGACAGGCACCATACCTGTCAACATTGGGATGTAAAAATAAGGGACACTTACCCAGATTGATTGTTTTCCTAACTGTTTATGCTCATTTAAGACAAAATTTGTGGTGTTTAAAAGAAAACCCAACAAGATCGACATGTCTAGATGTTGTTATTATATTATTATTTATTCATTCATTTTATTTTCGGCTTAGTCCCTTTATTAATCTGGGGTCGCCATAGCGGAATGAACTGCCTTTATTATTATTATTATTATTATTATCATTATGATGATGATGTGTACATGTCTGTTCAAACACGCACCCAAAACCCAGTGTCCACTTGAGCTCAGCATCCAATCACGTACGTACAGAATCCGCTTGGGAAACAGCGTCTATTATCACTATGGAGAGCATCAGCTGACAGTCATGCATCTTTATATGAACTGACTGTTTTGAGGATTGCATAGGGGCAATTTCGCCTGTAATGAAAAGGAAATGAATCGCGCCGTTTTTATGTTTATTTCACAGTGTTTCCATCAGGTTTCCATGCTTAAATAAAATGAAAGCACAGAACTGGTTCACATTTAAGAGCAAGGGCGGCCCCTGGTGGTTCGGCGGTATGGGTTGCATATAGGGAGGATCAGCTCTTCTCAGAAAGATAAAAAATACGGGAGAATACGGGAAAATACCTTTACGGATGACAGCGGGATAGAACTGTAAAATATGGGAGAATCCCGGAAAAACGGGAGGGTTGACAGATATGACAGGCACGTGGGAACGGTGGGCGGGAAGAACTACTGTAGCATTAAAGGCACAGGCCACAAAAACAGCTCATTGCATTCAAAGCAGAAAATTTGATAAATTCTGAAAGCTATAATGAATAATCTGATGGGCTTTTGAGCTTAAACTTTACAGACACATTCTGGAGACACAAAGACTTATCTTAAATCTTGAAAAGGGGTAAAATAGGTGCCCTTTAATGTAATAAAAAGAACAGCCAGTATATTCTTCATTATTTTCAGCAAAATGAAGAAAGTCATCAAGTGGGTTTATAGAAGATTAAAAGATTTTTTCTTTTCAAATATAAACACCACAGAAGATCATGTAGTTCAGTGAGATTACATCATGATCACCCACTCCTAAAGATGACCTCATCCCACTCACCCTGGATGCCTAGGTCAATGAATCAATTACAATATATCAAGGGAAAAAAACACACTGACAACAACATTAGAGGTTAAAAAAAGCCTAATGAATTAATGAAAGGAAAGGATCCCCTAATCTGAGAGAAAATCCTCCACAGCTGCACACAATTAAGGTTGCAGGTCGAAGGTTAAAATGATCTATCTTCCCAAAAACACACAAATAAGAACAAGCTCAGTGTTCTAAATGGGAAAATTCCAGTATCGAAGGGCCCTTTGGAGTCGGAACAATCATCGCCACCATATTGAGGGTTGAAGCGTTCAAAACTGGGCACTTCAGAGGTAGTTTCTTTACAAATGGAAGATCTTGAAGTGTACAATTGGTGGACACTTTTTGCCCTAATAAAAGGGTAAAAGGGTAATTAGTGTAGGGGACAAAATGGTGTAGTAAACAAGTACCCGTAGGCTTTTCAGAAGAGATAAAAGTGCTGAGGAGTGAGGACAATTTCAGTAAAGACAACCTAAACTGAGACCAAATCAAGATTAAAGCCAGAATGTGTTGAGACTTGGGCGTCATTTACACTTATGCATTTTAAATTTAAAACGTATAGGTTTCTTACGGTTACGCTTGGTGTTCACACACTTGCATCTTTGGCCAATGAAAATCCTTAAGGGGCCTGTGAAGTGCTTTGAAATGAGCATTTTTTATTGATGCTTGATGTAATCTCAACTGAAACATGAGCAAAGGGTGGGGCATAGAGTAGCTCCTCCCCTTTTCATAAAAAATGTCAATATTTTTTATTTTTTTTATACAGCTCTGCCAATGAGGGAGTTTGAGCTCAAGTGCATCATTTGAAAAGCAAATTAGAATAATCTTGAAAGGGGTTGTGCATGTCAGACACCAGAGAGCATTTGATTGGGCAAGATTTGAGAAACTTAAGTATGAGGTGAAAAAAATAGCTTTGGATGTTTATATCAGATTTATAATATTGTCACTGTATTGTAACACAGTGGCTTAAAACAAACATAGGCTCATTGTGAAAACGTAGCCCTATATACATTTCTAAAAATCGTGAATTATGTAGTCAGAGGAACGTATGGCTGCATTTCGTCTTTAAAATAAATGCTACGGGGCGGTTATGACACTATTCCTTTTCGCACTTACCAGCTGACCGCTTACCTCTGTGTGGACGGCTTTTCCACTGTTGCCAGTTTGTCAGGTGGCTCTTCGCATATGTTGGTGGATTTGAGATGCAGAACGGAGTTGACCATGACAACAGGGTTCGAATCTGGCGAAAAACGGTTCCAAAAAGCAGGCAAGACAAAAACAACAGGGTAAATAACAGGATGAGAATGTGGTGAAATCTGAAAGTGTGGCCTTTTAAAACACTATCGGTCGGGGTTTAGGGGGTGTGGTGTGGTTGATCACTCAGTCAGTCAGTTGACACGCGGGCTCTGGTGGATTTAGGTGAGAACAGCAGACGCGAATGACACTCGTGAGAGAAATCTACGATATCAAAAAAAAGTACACAACGACCTCTGGTGGATTCGTGAAAACAAAAACTGCAAAAAAACATATACTCCAGAAACAAAAAAGGGCAAAAAATAACTTGCCATGAACTTGATTGTCATGAGGCCTTTATAATCGTATCATGAATTACAGCGTCTTTATTATTTACAAATTAAAGTGATACAAATTTGTCATTCAAAAATCATTAAACGTTAATGACGCTATTATAAAATTAATTAAGAGGGTATTGACACTTTTACTAAATTTTAATGACAAATTAAATTTGTTCCACTGAAAAGTGATCAGAAAAATATTCATGACACAATTATAATGGCCTCATGACAATTATGTTTATTCCAGATTTATGACAAGTTATTTCTTAGTAATGTAAGTTAAGTCTTAGTAATGTCAGGTTTTCAAAAACACTATTTTGTTTTGTTATATTAGTAATGTAAAGCTGTCATGACAAAGGCAAAGACAGGTTATGATGTATTTGTTTATTTCAAGTTGTCATAACAATGACATCTTAAACTGTGTCATCTTTGCATTTAAAATGACAAAACTGAGTTATAGACCTTAATGACAGTTGTCATAAAATCCCCTTCATGTGAATGTCATGATTATAAATCTCTCATGATAGTTTTATGATCCCCCACCTCCACCCTTCAAGTAAAGCGTTATCAAATAATGTTCTTAAAACTGCTCTACTACCTACACCACAAGTAAACGCCTATATAGCATAAGCCAAAGGATGAGTCATTCAGATCGGAAAGCAGCACTAGTTGCTGTCTGCTCCTCATAGGAGGCATGATTCGAGAGGTCTGGAACCTGAGTAGTACCTTTTAAGCACAGTCAGGAGTCTTGAGGGCCGAAGGGGGCTCCTGAGAGCCTGTGTCAGCTGCTGGTCGTCTCACGGCTGTGCAGACGCGAACAGATGACTCAGAGCCCCTAGACACAGCCAGACAAGCCTGAGGTCTCAGACAGACCAGCCTCACATCTTCCCTGAGAAACACACACACATACATTTGTGCAAACAGGGCTGGACAAATAGGCATGCACATGTATGCATACACACGCTTTGGCCTACACCAACCCCCTCTTGCCCTTTCTCGGCCTTCTGATGTCTGCTTCTGCCTTTAAAAACACGAGCGCTTACAAGTAAACCTCTTTATGTGGATTTTACACCGCGCAAAGCTGCTCATTTCAGATGCATCTCTGCCCATTTCCTATTGATCTACACTTGACCATACATCTGCGCCAAAGATCAGCTTAGAAAGATTAAGATGGATCTGTTCGTTTTCATCTGAGGAACACATTTATGCAAAACAGGCTATTTGCAATAATAAAGCAAACTGCATGCACATGTTTTGCCCCTCATGTTGTCTTCATTAGTAAGGACTGGCACAGGTTTGGGATGGAGACAGACAGAGGCCCCTAACATGTGACAGGAGTGTGAAATGAGACAAGCACGGGCCTGTTAGGTGTGAGAAACACAAAGCTGTCGAGATTTAAGAGGAAGATTTTTTCCTGTCACAGTCTATATTCTTTAGTTGATTCTCTAATAAAAGTCTAATTTAAGGTTTCAACATTCTACAAATTAAAATTTTGCAATTGTAATCATACAAGGTGTGACGTACAGGATTTACTATGGCTTCGAAAGCTTATGCAATTGACTTGTTGCCTTGCTGGCAGTGACTCTGGAGGCAGTGAATGAGCCCAAAATATTAAACCCAACCCTACCCAAGCCACCTTTTGTCCGAGCCCGACCCGGTCCATCACATTATCTGTAATTATGAGCCCGAGCCGCTTTAAACCCAACAATTTTTTAGATGTTCTCAAGAACAATTCAGAGTTGTTTGAACTACAGAAATTAGTTTAGATTTATCTTAGCTCACTCTCAGGGGTATGCTTAAGAAGTAACAAAGAGGACATTGAAGGCTGACTATCATCCTTTCTGACTATCATACCTGTCAACCCTCCCGTTTTTCCCAGGATTCTCTAATTTTTTTATCATACCATTTAAGCATTTTTCCGTATCTTTCTATGAAAGTGAAAGTAGAAAAGAGCCGATCTTAAATGTGATATAGTACAATTGCAAGAGCTGTTCAAGAGAATTATGCTTTCGTTTGGCTTGAAACCATGTTGAAATGAATAAAAATGGCTGCATTTCTGCAACGTCTGAGTCAGTCAATTCATGTAATGCCTGCGGGCTTGGTACAGATGAAAAGTAAAAATAAAAAGTGTATTAAATATAAAGATAGATAGGTAATTAGATAGAATAGAGATAGATCAATCTGTGCAGCAGCCGCCGATCAGCTGCGAGCTGCAGGTGCAGACGGTGTGAAAGGCAAACGCCTGTGCGCTGCTTCTGCTCTCCATACGCGCTGCGCACAGGTGACTGACGGATACGCTCTGTATAATGACACTGTTCTCAGATCAGTTTCTGTACACGTGATTTGAAGGTGAGCGAAATTGAACACTTTAAGATTTGGGTGTGTTTTTAAACAGACAAATACACCTAATAATATGTAAACATGTCCTTCCTGGCGTCTTTTATTTTAAACACAATTAATTTTGTCTTAAAAGAGCACAAACAGTACAAAAGTAATCGAATGCTTTCATTATAGATTTGTGTATAGCACTCCACACAATTAGGCTAATTAAGTAATAACTAAAAAAAACACAAATTCTTGATCACGCCTTGCCGACCTGGCCGAAGATAGTGGCAGGAAATATTGGCCCGACTGGGCAAGTCTGGGCTCAGGCTCGGGGCAGAGAATCTAAACTTACATGAAAGCACATCTTAAAACCAACACAGGCTCATTGTGGATACGTACTCCTGTCTATTTCTGGAGACTGAAATACTGTATGTACCCAGAGGTACATCTGGCTCCATTTCGTCTGTAAAAAAATGCTATGGGGAAGTATGACGCCTGTTTCTTCCTTTTCACGCTAAACTTGCTGCGTCAGTGATAGACTAGGAATACTGAGTGAAGTTGACTGTGACAACAGGGTTTGACTCCAGCAAAGAACGGTTTCAGAAACCAGGTAGAGCAAAAAAAATAAATAAATAAATAAACAACAGGCTGAAAATGTGTTGAAATCATACGGTCGCAACAGCTTTTCCATTTCTAAATTGCTTTAAAATCACTATCGGTTGGGTTTAGGGAAGGGGGTGGGTAAGTCAGTTGGTCAGTCAGCTTGGTTTATACTTCTGCGTCAAGTGATCGCCGTAACCCACGGCGCAAGCCTCACGCGTAGCCGTGCATTTATACTGCGCTGTTTCTGTTTCTCTGCAATACACTTCCGAAACGCTAGCTGGCAGTAGGTGTTTATGTTTCTCTGTGTCGAGTTTCTTCGCTGGTTTTTTGTTTTTCCTGAACACTTCCTTAATGACAAGTGGCTCAAACTCGCTCATTTTAGGCGGGAAACCGTTGGATGTGGAACAACTTTAGTCATGAGGTAAACACAAAACAACAGTCTCCATCCGGAGCTCCTTCACGGGACTCCATACTTGTAAACACTCGCTGCATCGGGCGCGCGGCTCTCACCTCCGCCCACACTCGTCAGCGCTACCAAGCCGACCAATCACAGAGCTTGAGCTACGCGTACGCGTTACATTTTTGAGAGGTGCACGTCAACGACGCCGACGGCCAAGGCGAGGGCTATGCGTCCACGCGTAGGCTGCGTCGTAGCATACGGTGCGCTTGACGCAGAAGTATAAATCGGCCTTCAGTCAGTTAACAACAAACTGGCCTGGTCGGCTCAAGTGTATATTGCGCCTCTGGTGGATTTATGCTAGAAGAGGATGCGCAAGAGAAATTTGAGATCATCAAAAAGTGTACACATTGGCCTCTGGTGGATTTGCAAAAACACAAACTGCAAGCAGACGTACCCCCAGTTATGTATTTTGCTGTCCCCAGAAATGTAGACCTGGGTACGTATCCACAATTAGCTTGGGTTCATACAGTAAAACCCAGATTTTAGACACACAATTTAATCATGTACAACCAAACAGAGAGAGCTTTAATGATAACTAAGGGAGTATTAGCTTATCACAATAGTAAATTCAGACAAGAAAGGCCATCAAAAGTGGAAAATGTTAGTTAAAAACACAACTTTACTCACAAAATGATGCATGAGCAGCTCTTTCAGATGCCTATTTTTTATTAGCTCAACTGTCAGAAATGGAGCGCACAGGATTGTGGGATATCGAAGGCAGCAAAGGACACATCTATGCTGCGTTCAAAATTTGATCAAAAAAAGGTACCTCCTGAGACAGGAAATGAAGCAAAAATTTGTATTTGCATGTGCCTTGATTCTGTGATGCCTGCTGCCTTTGAATGCTGCCTCAGATGGCAGCATTTTAGAGCTTTTGGACGCAACCTATGTGTTGTGAGTAAAATATTGTATGTTTATATTATGAGTACAATCTCTATCTCTCTCTCTCTCTCTCTCTCTCTCTCTCTCTCTCTCTCTCTCTCTCTCTCTCTCTATATATATAATAATATATATATATATATATATATATGTTTCATTCTGTAAATGTCTCATTAATTTTTTTTTTTCAAATAAAATATTGCATTTTTTTTATAAATTACAATTGATTGAAATCAAGGTCGCCATATTGAAGGTTTGTTCAAAACTGGTCCCTTTAGAGCAGAGATGCCCAAACTAGGGCCGGGGGCCAAAGTTGGTGCGTGATAACCTTTGATTTGGCCCACCATTCCATCTGAGAAGAGAGGGAGAATTTTGGGAAGGGCTGGGGTTAATGCCTTTAATACGCATTGTCATTCTAATTTAACGTAACCTTTTACTGATTTTTTTATTGTTAAGCTACAAAAAAAGCAAAAGTTTCAATTAAATGTTGT